>VNJU01007901.1:0-79566 GCA_008042675.1 Drosophila seguyi
CCCTCTCTTTCTTGCGCACGGGAGTTAGTTTCTTGCGCTCATTAGTTTTGTTGTTGTTTTTTGGGAAGCTCCTGTTGCTAGCTGCCAAAATGATAACAAACTGATAAGTAAATAACTTTTGTGTTTTTTATCCGATCTTTACCAGATTTTCGGTATTGATACATGTACTACATATGCATGCCTATGCACAAAAAAAAAGATCTATGGTTATATTTGTAGCTGTAAAACGTTTTTTATTGATTTGCGGGGGAGTGGGAGGGAAATTTTAAAATCTGAAACAAACTTGATCTGCGTGCAAAACATTCCGACCTACATAGCGAATTTGGTGGCTCTAGCTCTTGTAGTTGCTGAGGTCTAGGCGTTCATACAGACGGACAGACGGACAGACGGATAGACGGACAGACAGACATGGCTATATCGACTTGGCTGTTGATGCTGATCAAGAATATATATACTTTATGGGGTCGGAAATGCTTCCTTCTGCCTGTTACATACATTTGCACAAAATTAATATACCTACATATGTACCTACGGTACAGGGTATAAAAAGGGCTAGAAACATTCTCCAACTATAATTTCTGTTGATTTATTAAAAGGCTTCAAGGAAGCGAAAGTTTAAATGAGATATTGTCTTAATAAAGTATATTTTAAGAAGAATAACAACATTTACTAAAAGGAAGCGTGCAATATTTGAAATATAATAAAAAAAAAAAATAGCTTAAAGGTATAAATATTTCATTTTTATTGATATATTCTATATATTTGTAGCAATCCTTTTACTATCAATTTACCTTGGAATTTTTCTGAATATAAGTTTCATATTTTTTCTCACTTGTGAAAAATTTATCTAGAGCTCCTCTAGTTTCAACCAGCTTTTGTTATTATACATATCTGTATCAGTACTTGTTTTACTATCTATGTAAATTACCAATTCGCATTTTATCCAGAATTTAACTTTGATATTTTTTCTGACTTGTGTGAAATTTAACAAGAGCTCTTCTGTTTTCAACCAGCCTTTGTTCAAGCGTGTGCCCAGTCCCGGCGGCTTACAGTAGAGATTAAATTAACTACCTATTAGCCTCGGCCCTGCCCTTTGACCCTCTCTGGCCAGATGTATGTATGTATCTTTTTTTAGCCACCTTCCTTTGCCCAGGCAACTTAATATGCATTATCCTCATCAGCCGGGGTCCCAGTTAATTTCACCTTTTAGGGACTATAGTGGTAATCCTGCAGACAGGCTTAATGCCCGCACATGCCAACAAGCTCAGGCAGCATAATGCGTCAAATTGTTAATTAAGAACTGCAGCAGCGGCAACTTTTCGCCACCCGATCAGTGGCCATGTCATTAGGGGTCCAGAGAAGAGGGAAAGGCGAAAGGGAAAACGGGGGAAATCCCTCCCGAAAAGGGGAGGCCAAAGGACTGAGCTTGCGTGTTAAGATATTTGATTATGACAAACAGCACATGGCCGCACACTAGCTCTCACACACTCACATACCAATTAGCCGAAGGCGTGTCCTTTAGCTCTGAAAGGTAGACTCCGCTTTTTTTTTGTTGATACGCTGGTCATTCAACTATTTGACACAGAAGCCGAGCCGAATTTGTGTCACGTCACAGTGGCAGAGTCGCAAAAAGAGGGAAAAACTAATTAAGGGCTTAAAGATAGCGACAGTGAGCGAGCGAGCGATTAAAAATAGGCCGAGTGGAGGCTGCACACGCCTATTTTTGGGGTCAACCCTGGGGTCAAGCACTCCGCAGCGGCTAGACAGGGCGCCTCGCCTGCCACCTGCGCGTCGACTAACTGCCAACGGTGTCTAATCCACCCCGAAACCCGGGACACATTTAAAAACCCCCAATTTATTTGCGTCGTGGCGCCACAAGAAGGGTTTTTTGGGCAGCCCACTGAGGTTGCAATAATGCGAATTGATTTTCGCCGGCTGCAGACAACGCATCCGTATTCGTATCCACATCCGCAAACGTATCCCTATCCGCATCCGCTGCCTCAGGACATACACCACAACAAGCAGTCACTGAGCGAAAAATCTACAGGAATCATTAGGAAAGTGTGTGAAAAGTTTTTCAAATTTTGCAACTAAATTAATTGTGTTGTAAACTAAAAGCATTGAAAATAGTTCTAGAGCTTAAAGCTAGTTATCTAGGAGCTAGAATATCTGGAGTACATATAGAATATAAATCTAAAAATATATTCTCCTTTTTAAAAGTCCCCAATATTTTTGTCTGTGTAAGACATCCATCATACTGCGCCCGAGAAACTTGATTTGCTGAAAACTTTCAATTCGAATTTTACGCCTAAATACTTGGGGAAATTGTTGATTTGATTTTGGCCGCGTGAAAACTTTTTAATTAATTGGCCCCGACTTGGCAGTTGCTCTATTTGCCGTTTTTAGAGCTTTTATGGGAGTGTGGATCTGGTTTTGGCTCTGGAACGGGCAATGGGTCTCGGGCCATTTGAATGGCAAACGTGACCCAAAAGTTGTTGGCTCATGTTTTTGGCCATCTTTGCCGGAAGAGGACGTGACAGTAATAGGTCATGCTCGATTCCTTTCGATTTTCCGACGCGGCGCCAATAAAAAGTTTGCTTTATTTGATTTTGATTTGATATTTTTGAGTAGAACATAAATTTACCTTCGGTTTTCGTGTTGAAAGTTTCGTGCGTTTTTATGGTTTTTGGTCAGCCAAACTCTGATAACTTTTTTGATGTGGTTCTGAATTCCTGAATTGAATGATCTTGAATTTACTTTCAATTTTAAGGGAATACACTTTAATTAAACTAATCAAAGTAAGAGACAATTAAACGTTTTTATTGACAATCATCTTGAAGTGATAGCAATGTCGGATTGCATATTTTATGGTAACAGAGAAAGGTAGTAATAAGAAACTTTTTTTTATTTAAAGTTAAGTATGGCAATTAATTTTTGTCATTAAGAAATTTAAAACGTGATTCGAAATATTTTCTTGTTGTGTACTTTATATAAATGGTTAAACTATTTTATTTGCACTTTTTTTTGGCAAGAAGTTGAGTTATTCATTTGTTGTCTTTTTATTACATTTCTTTGTATATAAATCCTTCTTTAAACAAACAAAAATACAACTCTTTATTGTTTTTCTTTTATTTTGTATGTATTTCTTCTCTTACTATATTTACACTCAAATCCAATTTTTAAGTCAGATCGATTTTAATATAAATTAATTTACTGAGGCTTTTATTTAATAAAACTTTGGATACATTAAATTGAAAAACTTCGTTTCTGTATTATCTCCCTTGAAGCGCTTCTTACGCACAATTTCCGGCGGGAATCGCTTGCACACAAATTCACTTTTCACTTCTCGGCTTTTCCAGCCTCCATCGCGGCGGCGTAACTCAATTTAAAATTCTTTTCAATTAATTGAATTCCGGACTAATTAAACGCACTTAGCACCTTGACGGTTTCCGATGGCCTCCAACGTTTGGAGAAGTGTCAGAGGAAAGGCGCGCCAAAAAGGACTTCCGAACGCGACCGCCTTCGCTGGCCGAGTGACAATGCGTCGTATACGCAACTTCCTGCCGCTCCGTGTCGCGTTCCATCGGCTACTGAACGGCCGCTCGTTGTTTTTGCCGACAAACCGACTGTGGAAGCAACAAGCGCGCACGCCAATCGTCCAGGAGCGGACTTGTCGGCCCCCTCTGCGAACGGGGCTCTTTTATAAATCGGGGTTATTTGCCAACGCCCGCATTTCCAGTGACATCACCCATCCCCCAGGCCGAGTACAGTCAGTGTTAGATGCGTAATAAAAACGTCTGGATAATTAAACACCGGAGATTTCACTTAATCTGCGCACACTTGACATATTTATCATATTTATTGCCGTGCGCCCCAGTCGGGCGACGTGGACCAGCGGCAGGCAACCACCTGTTAGCGTGGCGCCACCGCCATGTTAGCCAACAGCCAGCTGCTCGCGTTTCGTTGAGCTTTGCTGTTACTTGTGCTGGTCAAGAGCCACGCAGCCACGAGCTTTTCTTTACAGCGGCAGAGTAATGTTAATCAAGGGGCTCGGATCGTCATGGATTTATATGTATCTTGCCAATTGTCTAAAATTTGCACAATCAAAATTTGATGGGAAAAAGTAATACTAGACAATGAAATAAATTTCGTAATTATTGTGCCTTATTATGACTGTAAAGCTTTCTAATATATGTAAATTTAATTATTAAAAATTATATTTAATAACTTTAGTGTTAAGCCTGAACAGTCGACTCGATCTAGTCATATCCGTTTGAAAATATTTACGTAAGCTACTAAATGGATATCAGACTTAATATTTTATGAATACAACTATCATATATTAATAATCTGAAAATAGTCTAAAAAATTTTAATTAAAATGTTCCCCTAGAGATTGCTCTTGTGTGTATCGAAAGTATAGTTTTATTTTTACAAAACTCTAACTACTAAATATGAAACTAATTATAATTAAACAATTTATATTTTTCAATGTACACCCAACTCCAGCAATATTTAATTGTACATCAATATGGAATAAGAATAGGGTATTTATCAATAAAAATGATGAAACTGTAATTCGTCTCAAATTTGGCCAAAAATTAAATTCGTGAAAATCAATTATTTTCTTTATGGCCCAATTTTAAAATGTAGGAAAAACTTGTTGACTGCTCTACAAACTTAAAATTGGTTCTAAATCTGCCAGCGTGACATCCATAATTTTGTTTTTTTTTTTTATAAGTTATGTTTGCAAATTTTCATAAATTATGATGCACTGTTAAAAAATTCTTATTAATACAAAAGTTTCTTAATCAAACATAAAATAGCCTCTGATTCATTATAAAATAGATTTTTAAAAGCTTAGATGAGTGAATTTTTTAATTAGAAGTTAAAAAAGTTTATTGAATATAATATTGTGTTATTCAGGTTTTTATATGTGTACATACATTCTAATTTATATATCACACCCCGTAAGCAATAAAAACACCGCTTCACAGCAATATATATTCATTAAGTTTTCGCACTTTGTAGCGCACAGACCAGACTTTGTTTTAAAATTAGATCTCCCGGCTGAGATCCCGAATTATGTGCGGCATATTTTCCATATTTTCTCGGGATGGGGAACCAATTCCCCCGCAAATCCTGCATGGCAGCAAACACAGCCTGAGGGAGCTGGCCTACCGGCAAAGTGGGAAGCAGCGGCATCGAGGCCCGGACTCCACGGGCGTCTATGTGATCCCCTCGGAAGGCGTGGCCATGGTGCACGAGCGCCTGCGGGTCTTGGGAGTGGCGGAGGGCGATCAGCCATTTGTCTCCGAGGATGGCAACCTAATCCTGGTGGTCAATGGAGAAATCTACAACTATCTGGAGATTTCGTTAGAGATTGCCAAGAGACGTGGTCCGTACAACCCCAAAAGCGATTGCCACGTGATCCTTGAACTGTACAAGGATTACGGAGTGGACCTTCTGGATCATATTACTGGGATGTTTGCGTTTGCCTTGTATGATCGAAGGACCAAAGAGGTCCTTCTGGCACGTGATCCTGTTGGCATTGTACCCATGTATATGGGCGAGGATGAGGCTGGAAACCTGTGGGTTGCCTCGGAGATGAAGTGCCTGGTTGAAGCCTGCCCTAAGGTGGAGACTTTCAGGCCTGGCGTGGCTCGTTTTGGAAGGGTGGGCCAGCTGAAAACGTGCTGGCAATTCGAGCAATCATGGATTAAGAATGTTCCCACCCAACCCTGTAATTTGGCTTCACTTCGCTCCAACTTGGAGTCGGCGGTTAGGAGTCACCTTCAGTGCGATGTTCCCTTTGGAGCCTTACTCTCCGGAGGAGTGGACTCCAGTCTTATAGCCTCGATCGCCACGAAGATTATGAGGGAGAGGGATCCCAACTATCGATTGAAAACCTTCTCTGTGGGTCTAAAAGATGCCCCCGATTTGAAGGCAGCCAGACTTGTAGCCAAGTATATAGGCAGCGATCACAAGGAGATCCTCTTCGACGTCGACGAGGCTCTGGACAACATTAGAGACATTGTCTATCACCTAGAAACTTACGATGTATCCACAGTGCGATGCAGTATCCCAATGCTCCTGCTGGCTAGGGACATTAAGAGCACAGGCATCAAAATGATCCTGTCCGGCGAAGGGGCGGATGAGCTATTCGGGGGCTATCTGTACTTTCACAACGCTCCCAACTACAAGGACTTCCACGAGGAGTTGGTGAAGAGAGTCTTGGAGTTGCATTTATCCGATTGCCTCAGGGCCAACAAGGTGACCATGGCCAAGGGCCTAGAGCTGCGGGTCCCTTTCCTGGACACGGGGTTCGTAAACTTTGTGATGCAGATCCGGCCGGAGGATAAGATTCCAGGACCGCTCAACAAGTTCGGTGGAGAGCAGCAGAAGCGTATTGAGAAGTACATCCTGCGAGCTGCCTTTGCGGACAACTATCTTCCGGACGACGTCCTGTGGCGGCAAAAGGAGCAGTTCTCGGATGGAGTAGGTTATGATCTGATACACTGCCTCCGACAGGACACATCCAGCCACGTGACCAATGAGGAATTTACCGGGGCAGCGTTCAAGTTTCCCTTCAACACACCTGCCACCAAGGAGGCATACTACTACCGCAGCATCTTCGCCGAACAGTTTCCCGGCGAGTCAGCTATCCGGACCGTAGTGAAATGGGCGCCACGACGCGATTGGGGCTGCCCCGAGGATCCTTCCGGATTGGCTCAGGCTGCCCACCAGACCCATAAGGGATAATAGCACGGAATTGGAAATATGAGGCTTTTTAACTCAGTTAATTATACCTTATATTAATTTGTAAAATAATTACAGATTTCTATTAAATGAGATGTTGTTTTGAGCAGTTCATAATTTCTACAAATAAATGACAAGGCTAATGTTACTTTGAAAAGAGCAAAAAAAATATTTAAAAAAATATCCGAATTTGTAAAAAGTTGATGCTTATCAATTGTTTATAAATAAAAAAAAAATATATATGATAATGTATTGTTGGCAAAAGAGCATGGGAGAGACAAAAATAAAACCGGTCTCCGTTAATTCGTAGCACGCTTTTATAAGGCTTTCTGGCTAGCCGCCCATTTCAAACACAACTAAGCGAAGTGAGAAAAAAATAAAATATTATTTAGTTGCACTTATCAATACCCTAATTTTTTTAGGAATAAATACTCTATAAGCTAAACATATATTTTTGTCATTACAAACCTTTAATTAACATTCATTTATGTACAGCAATATATATTTAATTAAATATACATACGTAAATAGCTTAGATTCTTATAATATATAACTAAGGCTAATATTGTAGCAAGTAAATTAAATAAGAATATTTCATGTTTTCTTTTTGCAATATCAAGTTCAATTAAAACTATTCTTTACCCAAGAGAATTTATTAATCTAAATTGTTACCATAATTTATTAATTTAAATTGGTATGGTAAATAAATATCAATCATTCCGATTTGTTTCAAAACTTAAACGCTTTGAGAAAGGGTAAATCGGATGACGAAATCGTTGATAAAGTATAATCAGCGCTGAATCGCGGAGAGAAACGACGAGAGTAAGCAAAAAGAGAGCGCGGTAAACAAAAATCAGCCGGCTTCTAAATTGATTACCAATTTTTTTTAAGCTCTTACTGTGCCACTTTTGATAAGATTTGCTGAATCAAAAATAATTCATTTCGGGGAAGCCATCTACGCAATCATTTTTATTCATAATTATTAAAAAGCAACAAGTGTCTCCGCAGACTTTAACTGAAGACGAGCTAATTCTAGAAGTTGGCTGACGAAACTGGTGAGCACAAACAGCATTACAGTTTCACTGAGAGAAAAAGAGAGATTTTAAGAGAAATTTTAAGAGAGGAAACGCAAATCAGTCCGAGAGAGCTTTCCCATAAATAGGCGCATCCCTCTAGAAACCTCTCCATTCAGTTTTTCCACTTCGCCACGCGCGGATATCTCTTGTATTAAAACACTTTAATCAAATTCGCCAAGGAAACCATATATAATGTGCGGCATATTCTCCATATTTTCAAGGGATGGGGAACCAATTCCCCCGCAAATCCTGCATGGCAGCAAACACAGCCTGAGGGAGCTTGCCTACCGGCAAAGTGGGAAGCAGCGGCATCGAGGACCGGACTCCACGGGGGTCTATTTGATCGCCTCGGAAGGAGTGGCCATGGTGCACGAGCGCCTGCGGGTCGTAGGTGTGGAGGAAGGCGATCAGCCATTTGTCTCCGAGGATGGCAACCTAGTCCTGGTGGCCAACGGAGAGATATACAACTATTTGGAGATTTCGGCAGAGATAGCGAAGAGACGGGGCTCGTATAACCCCAAAAGCGATTGCCACGTGATCCTGGAACTGTACAAGGATTACGGAGTGGACCTTCTGGACCACATTACTGGGATGTTTGCATTTGCCTTGTATGATCGACGGACCAAAGAGGTCCTCTTGGCCCGTGATCCTGTTGGCATTATACCCATGTATATGGGCGAGGATGAGGCTGGAAACCTGTGGGTTGCGTCGGAGATGAAGTGCCTGGTTGAAGCCTGTCCTAAGGTGGAGACTTTCAGGCCTGGTGTAGCTTGTTTTGGTAGGGTGGGCCAGCTGCAAACCTGCTGGCAGTTCCAGCAGCCATGGCTCAAGGAGGTTCCCACCCAAGCCTGCGACTTGTCATTACTTCGTTCCAACTTGGAGTCGGCGGTTCGGAGCCATCTGCATTGTAACGTCCACTTTGGAGCCCTGCTGTCTGGCGGAGTGGATTCCAGTCTGATAGCCTCTATAGCCACGAAAATTATGAGAGAGAGGGATCCCAACTACCGATTGAAGACCTTTTCGGTCGGTCTGAAGGATGCCCCCGATTTCAAGGCCGCCAGGAACGTGGCCAATTATATTAACAGCGACCATAAGGAAATCACCTTCGAGATCGACGAGGCCCTTGATGGAATCAGGGATATTGTCTATCATCTGGAAACGTACGATGTCACCACTGTCAGATGCAGCTTACCCATGCTGCTGCTGGCCAGATACATCAAGAGCACTGGCATCAAGATGATCCTGTCTGGCGAGGGTGCCGACGAGATCTTTGGCGGATACCTCTACTTCCACAAGGCTCCCAGCTACCAGGACTTCCACGAGGAGTTGGTGAAGAGAGTGCGCCAGCTGCACCTATCCGATTGCCTCAGGGCCAACAAAGTGGCCATGGCCAAGGGAGTGGAGCTGCGAGTGCCCTTCCTGGACACGGGGTTCGTAAACCATGTGATGCAGATCCGACCGGAGGATAAGATTCCGGGGCCGCTCAACAAATTCGGAGGACAGCAGCTTAAGCGGCTGGAGAAGTACGTACTGCGAGCTGCCTTTCCGGACAACTATCTGCCGGACGATGTTCTGTGGCGGCAGAAGGAGCAGTTCTCCGATGGAGTGGGCTACGACTGGATTGACAGCATCCGGCGGGTGGCCACCAGCCATGTGACGGATGAAGAGTTCGCAGGCGCAGCTCTTCGGTTCCCCTTCAGCACGCCCAGCACCAAGGAGGCGTACTATTACCGCAGCATATTCGCCGAGCTGTTTCCCGGGGAGTCCGCCGCCCGGACTGTGGTGAGGTGGGTGCCCCGTCTGGATTGGGGCTGTCCGGAGGACCCATCCGGACGGGTTCAGGCCGTCCACCAGGTCAACAAAGACTGAGAAATAAAATAATTTAGTTGATTTATATAAGTCATGCGCAAACGAATTAAGTGGACCGCACGTGTCCTCAATGAAGCCCATATGACGGAAAACATTTTAACCGTAGACTTGCCGCCGTATCAGATAGCTGAAGCTCGAATCGACTATTAAGATTTGAGATACTTCAAGTTTTGAGATACTTCAAATTTTGAGATACTTCAAAACTTAATAGTCGACTCGAGCTTCAGCTTTCTGATACGGCGGCAGGTCTACGGTTACAATGTTTTTCGCCATATGGGCTTCATTGAGGACACGTGCGGTCCACTTGGCAACAGTATATAAATGTTTGAATATGAATATAAAACCAGCTGTCAATTACAATGAATATGCAAAGCAATGTATATATTACTCTTTGATAATAAAAACGTCAATCAAACCAATTAGGTTCATTTTTCACTGCGAAATAGGTTGGTGCATTTATTGAAGGGAGCTTCAAGATTAATTTATAGCTTCTATGGTGCAAAAATTTTTAAGATTATTTTTTTGTGAAATCATTTATAGTTATTACTGCTAAAAAAGGATTTGAGAAATATTATCGGAAAGATATGCGTAAAACATGTTTTTGTGTTACCTTTTGTACTAGTAATAATTTTAAATAATTACATAATAAAGTAAGCAAAGTTGACATAAACAAACTTGTGAATTTAAATAAATATAGGGTTCTTAAAATAAAATAATAAATTAAAAAGCCTTTAAAAGTTTAAATTGTTATTTAAATTTAAACAATATTACACCAATATTATTTTAATTGTTTTTAAATAATTTTTTATGTTAAATATGTTTAATCTAACTTCGTTTCATAGTTCACATAATATTCGTTTTTATTCAAAAAAACAAAATCCAATCTAAGCCACTTAGTTGGCAACGCGGGTCAATTCATTTTGTTATTTCCAATTAGCAAATACATGGTCATACCGAAAATACAAATGCCGATATCGATATTTTTAGGAAGTTTAAGGGCAGGATGAATAAAACCATGGTCATATGAGATCAAAAACTCGTCAACCGTAACGTAATTGGGGATAAATACAGTCATTCCTAAATTTAAGCGAGCAAGCATAGTTACAATAAGTCCCCATATCGATATTTTAAACAACTCTTACGATGTTTATATCGATGGCTTCCTATCGATAGCAGTTTGGTCACACTGTTTATCTTTATCGAGTGCGGTCACACTGTCGACTTTGTAATTTTTTCGCAAGGCTAAATCGCTGCTCAAATTAAGCCATAATCTGTGTAATCCACGCGCCAGCCGTGCCAGACAGGTGATCCCATGCAGCAATGCAGCAAAGTATAATGTTTGCCGGGCACTGCAAACGCTCGGCGACTGCAAATAAAGTGCAAATTCTCTGACCCCAGCGCGTCACCCAAAAGAGAGACAGTGTGAGAGAGAAAGAAAAAAGTTGACGCGAGCAGCGCTGCCGAAGACGTTGGAATTCGTGCTCCGCCGCTGCTGCTGCTGCTGTTGTGGTTGTTGTTGCTGCCGCCGCCGCTGCTGTCGCGCAGCAATAACGGTAGAGAGACCAACAACAACAACAAATACAAATGTCAAAGTGAAACTGACTGCGCTGCCCCAAGAACAGCAATAACAATAACAATACGCGGAACATTATTAGGAAGAGCAAAACTGTGATCTCTGCTTTTTGGGGCAATTGTTCAATTTGGCTGTGCTCGAAAGTAAATTTAGTCAACTCGTTACGCGTATTTGCGGCCATCGGCAGACGTTTCTCCACTGGCGGCTGGAAAATCAATTCTTCGGACTGCCAAAGGGCAGCAACGAGCAGCAGTTGTTGTGTTAAATTCATTTTGCGGGCCCAGCCCAAAACAAAACGAGAGGAAAAAGAAGCAGAGGCAGAGGCGTAGCAGAAGCAGCGCAGCCGGATTTGCAAATAGGTATGTGTGTTGGAGCGCTGATGTGCTGGTGGTTGCGTGCGTGTGAGTGCGTATCCCAAAGATACAAATGCAAAATAAAAAATGTGTTAAAAAAAGCCACTAAACTTGAGCAAATTACTTCCTTCAACTCTCTCCGCACCACTCTCTCTCTCTTTGGCGCTGACATTTAGCGGCGGAATGACGTCGTCGCCGGCAGTTTTTGAACAATTAATTGACCAAAAATTCGGCCAGCTGTCGCCAAACATTTAGTTAGGTTAAGATACGGCACGGCGAGGCACACACCAAAGCAATCTGATTAACAAGTTCCTATCTTATCGCCTTCAGCAGAGGTGAATATTAAAGGAAAACCCTGAGAAATAGTTACGAAAGCAGGCTTGTCCGTGAAGTTGTGTTTGTTGATGCTTTTTATAAATAGAAAATTGCGTATGCAAATGCTAATTTGTAGCTTCGCTTCGCCGTTCTCTCGGCAAAGTTACACGCTCTTCCGCTCACTTTTGGCTCGCTGCTCCTCTCTCAACAAGTCGCTGTTGTTGCTTGGCAATTGTTGTTGTCATTTAGCTATATTATCTCATACGGCCCGTTCCATTGCCATATAAATATACAGGGCTCACTCGACACGAAAAACCCCCAAATACTGGAGGTATATTTTCCTAATTTACCGTGACCTTTTTCAGGTACTTGTATTTAATTCTTCATTAACATTGGCACATAAGCACTTGTTTCCCTAGACTCCCAATGAATAAAAGTTTCCAGTTTCTAGTTGCCCAAAAATATATAATATTTGCATATTATTTATAACAATAATGTTATATTCCCCTCTTTGGGTGTGCACTGTAAATATTGTTATTGCTCTCCGCACACACAAATTGTTGAATTGTGACGGCAGCGCCCGCACACTGCCAAAAAATTGAAATCACGGAATTCCAAATACAAATCCATATATTGTTTTCCAAGCTTCCTGTGCACCACCGGCTCGCTCCCCCACAGCCACCCAGTTTTGCACCCGCCGAGGCTGAGACTGACTTCGTCACGCTCTCGGCGCTTGTGAGATGATTCACGTTTTGTGCACGTAACAACGCCCCACCATCTGGATACCCATATATCCCTCCTGTCTCCTCGCCAACTCCGGTGGCCAAGTATCCAAGTATCCGTGTATCCGTTCCCATCCCCACCCGCACAGCCATTCACCTACTTTTCCAGCTCTCCGCTCCCTGTTCCTCTCATTCTCTGTGCTGCTCCACTCCGCTCTTTATCGCTATTCTGGCTCTGTGACTTCACCTCACACGGAAATTGTTGCCCACTTGGCCAATTGCTGCGGCTGTTGCGCTGCTGCTTCTATCCACTTCTGGGGTTCCAGTGCGCACGAGCAGTGAATTCCAGCAATTTGAATGCGATAAACGAGAGTGTAAGGGATTTGGCGGGAACATTTCGGGAAGGTCGGCGACAACAGCATCCGATTAGTCACAGTTTTAATTTTTTTGTTTTAGAATTTAAGCTTTAATTTTGTCGAAGAAAGAATTATTTTTTAGAGGTTTTACAACTTGTTGGCCCATCGAAATTTAAATAAAAAAGCTTTAATTACAGTAACACTTTCCTTTATAAGCAGCTATTAATTACTTATTAAAGGTTTCATTAAGGAGAAACTTACGAATATCTTTTACATAGAAATCAATTTGTTTAGTTTTTATTAAAGATGGTTAAAAGTGTTTACAAGTGTCTCAAGTGCTCACAATTCTCATAAAGAAGCCTGTATTGATATAGTTGATAGCTTAGTTCTTTTAAATAAACAAATAAATAAGCTTTAGGCATTTGTTTTTAGACATATACACTGTTTGTATCCTTTACTTTCTGGTCAGGCCATCAATTTACAATTTATCACTGTGAACTTTTTATAGTCCCTGCATCCTTGCGCCAAGATTGGCAATCCCTTCATGCAATTTTAATTTAATATGCGAAACAATGCAGCACCTAACTAACCCTCAATCCTGGTTTATTGCAGTTGCCGCAGCGCAGAGGAGTGGATAAACACGAGCCGCCATGGCGTACCGCAAGCCCAGCGATCTGGACGGATTCATCCAGCAGATGCCCAAGGCAGATATGCGAGTGAAGGTGCAGCTGGCCGAGGATCTGGTGACATTCCTGAGCGACGACACAAACTCTATTGTGTGCACGGACATGGGCTTCCTCATCGACGGACTCATGCCGTGGCTGACGGGTAGTCACTTTAAGATTGCACAAAAGTCGCTGGAGGCCTTCTCGGAGCTGATCAAGCGGCTGGGCAGCGACTTCAACGCGTACACAGCCACCGTGCTGCCACATGTGATCGATCGGCTGGGCGACAGCCGAGACACGGTGCGCGAGAAGGCGCAACTGCTGCTGCGCGACCTCATGGAGCACCGAGTGCTGCCGCCGCAGACGCTGATCGACAAGCTGGCCACCAGCTGCTTCAAGCACAAGAACGCCAAGGTTCGCGAGGAGTTCCTGCAGACCATAGTGAATGCTCTACACGAGTATGGCACCCAGCAGTTGAGCGTGCGCGTCTATATTCAGCCAGTAAGTGCCCTTCTGGGTGATCCCACTGTCAATGTGCGGGAGGCAGCCATTCAGACGCTTGTAGAGATCTACAAGCATGTGGGCGATCGCCTGCGGCCGGATCTGCGCCGCATGGATGACATGCCCGCCTCCAAGCTGGCGCTGTTGGAGCAAAAGTTTGACCAAGTCAAGCAGGAGGGACTTTTGCTGCCCTCCGCCCTGAAGAACACCAATGGCAATGGCAACGGCAACGGTCTGGGCTTGGACGAGGCGGACAACATTGGCATAAGGGAGCGACCCACGAGGATGATCAAGAGGCCGCTGCACTCGGCTGTCTCCTCAACGCTGCGATCCAAACCCAGTGCGACCGACGTGAGTGGTGATGCTGGCGCCGTGACCATGGAGATCTTCGAGGCCAGCTTTGAGCTGGTCCCGCAGCTGAACATCTTCCATGCCAAGGACATGGACGATATATACAAGCAAGTACTGGTGATTATTAGCGACAAGACCGCAGACTGGGAGAAGCGTGTGGAGGCGCTGAAGAAAATCCGAGCACTGCTTATCCTCAGCTACCACACGCAGCCGCAGTTCGTGGCTGTGCAGCTGAAGGAGCTGTCGCTGGGCTTCCTGGACATCCTCAAGGAGGAGCTTCGCTCGCAGGTGATCCGCGAGGCTTGCATCACCATTGCCTACATGTCCAAGACGCTGAGGAACAAGCTGGACGCCTTCTGCTGGAGCATTCTGGAGCAGCTTATAAACCTGATCCAGAATAGCGCAAAGGTCATTGCTTCGGCCTCCACGCTGGCCCTGAAGTACATCATCAAGTACACGCATGCCCCGAAGCTGCTGAAAATCTATACGGACACTTTAAATCAGTCCAAGTCAAAGGATATCCGGTCGACATTGTGTGAGCTAATGGTACTGCTTTTCGAGGAGTGGCAGACCAAGGCGCTGGAGCGGCATTCCACCATTCTGAGGGATACACTGAAAAAGTCGATCGGGGATGCGGATAGCGATGCGCGACGTCATTCCAGGTGCGCCTACTGGGCGTTCAGGAGACACTTTCCCGATCTGGCCGATCAAATCTACAGTACACTGGATATTGCGGCTCAGCGAGCCTTGGAACGGGAGCGAGAGGGTGGCAGCAGTTCCGGCAGTTCAGTGGCGGCGGCACCAGATACAAGGCGCACCGTTTCCCGCATTGGCAGAGCTCCGGGAACCCTGCAGAAGCCCACGCCTAGTATGCGTTCCATTTCGGCGGTGGACACGGCGGCCGCACAGAGAGCCAAAGCCAGGGCGCAGTACACATTGTATTCGAGGCAGAAGAAGCCACTGGTGCCCAGCAATTCTAATACCCAGGGACAGGGATCCGGAGCAGCGGGCAGTGGGTCGCTTCCCAGGCCGCGTCTGAATTCCAACAGCGGGATTACACCGGCCACCACACCGGGAGTGGCTACGCCTCGCACCCGGGGACGAGCGGGTGTATCCCAGTCACAGCCAGGATCGCGTTCCACCTCGCCAAGCACAAAGCTGCGGGATCAGTACGGCGGCTTAGGGGGCTATTATCGTGGAGCCACCGGCGCCATACCCAAGAAGGCATCTGGTATTCCCCGCAGCACCGCCAGCTCCAGAGAAACAAGTCCCACCAGATTGGGTGGCGGCCTGATGAAGCGCAGCATGTACTCGACGGGAACGGGAACGGGATCACGACGGACGCCGGAAAGGAATAATCCCGTGAGGCCGTCGGCAGCAGCGCGTCTCCTGGCGCAATCCCGCGAAGCAGAACACACATTGGTCGGAGGAGGTGATGACGGACAGGAGAACTATGTGTCCGGAGACTATATGCGCAGCGGGGGAATGCGGATGGGCAGGAAACTTCTGGGACGCGATGAGTCGGACGACATTGACTCCGAGGCGAGTTCTGTGTGCTCCGAGCGATCCTTCGACTCGAGCTACACGAGGGGCAATAAATCGAACTACTCGCTGAGTGGCAGCCACACCCGCCTGGACTGGAGCACGCAGCGGGCGCCCTTCGACGACATCGAGACGATCATCCAGTTCTGCGCCTCCACGCACTGGTCAGAGCGGAAGGACGGACTTATTAGCCTCACGCAGTATCTGGCCGATGGCAAGGAGCTGACCCAGCAGCAGCTGCAGTGTGTGCTGGACATGTTCCGCAAGATGTTCATGGACACCCACACCAAGGTGTATTCGCTGTTCCTGGACACGGTCACCGAGCTAATTTTGGTGCACGCTCCCGAACTGCACGACTGGCTCTTCATCCTGCTGACGCGGCTGTTCAACAAGCTGGGCACCGACCTCCTCAACTCGATGCACAGCAAGATCTGCAAGACGCTGCAGGTGGTGCACGAGTACTTTCCCACGCAGCTGCAGCTCAAGGAGCTGTTCAGGATCATCTCGGACTCCACGCAGACGCCGACGACCAAGACGCGCATCGCCATCCTGCGCTTCCTCACGGACCTGGCCAACACGTACTGCAAGAGCAGCGATTTCCCCAGCGACCAGAGCCAGGCCTGCGAGCGGACGGTCCTTAAGCTAGCCCAGCTTTCGGCGGACCAGAAGTCGATGGAGCTGCGCTCCCATGCCAGGAACTGCCTGGTGGCGCTCTACAACCTAAACACCCCGCAGATGACCCGGCTCTTGGCCAACCTGCCAAAGGGATACCAGGACTCGGCCCGCTCCTGCATACAGACGCACATGCGCCGCCAAAGCCAGTGTGGCAATTCGGATGCCAATTCGCCAAGCAGTTCTCCGCTGAACAGCAGCAGCCCCAAGCCCCTGCAGAGCCCCTCGGTGGGGCCGTTTGCCTCGCTGCAGAGCCACCACCAGCTCAGCCTGAGCTCCACTAGTCCCCGCTCCCGTCAGTCCTCCGTGGAGCAGGAGCTGCTCTTCTCCTCGGAACTGGACGCCATCCAGCACAACATACAGAAGACGTCGGAGGAGATCCGCCACTGCTTCGGCGGCCAGTATCAGACGGCGCTGGCGCCCAATGGCTTCAACGGACACCTGCAGTACCACGATTTGGGCCAGCAGGACTCGTGTGCCTCCCTGTCTTCCAACTCCAAGACGCAATCGTCGGCCAACACCACGCAATCGAATACGCCGGAGTCGGCCACCATGCGGCTGGATAACCTAGAGCGGGATCGGACTACTCAGAATGCCAAGTCGCCATTGCCATCGGGTGATGCCAAGGTGTCCATCACATTGAACGTGGCCGAGAACGGGGAGCTGATCCTGGCCAGCGATCTGATGGAGAGCGAGGTGGTGCGCGTGGCGCTGACACTGACCAAGGATCAGCCTGTGGAGCTGCTACAGACGTCGCTCACGAACCTTGGCATCTGCATCAAGGGCGGAAACTGTGAGCTGCCCAACAAGCACTTCCGGTCGATCATGCGCATGCTGCTCAACATCCTGGAGGCGGAGTCCACGGACGTGGTCATCTCCGGCCTGCACGTGCTCAGCAAGATCATGCGCAGCACCAAGATGCGCCACAACTGGATGCACTTCCTAGAGCTGATCCTGCTGAAGATCATCCAGTGCTATCAGCACAGCAAGGAGGCGCTGCGGGACATTGATTCAATGATTCCCCGCATAGCGCCCTCCCTGCCGCTGGACCTGTCCATCAACATTGTCAATCCGGTGATAGCGACGGGCGAGTTCCCCACGAACCTGTGCGCAATCAAGATCCTGCTAGAGGTGACCGAGCACCACGGTTCGGAGATCACGGACGCCCACCTGGACATTGTGTTCCCGAATTTGGCGCGGTCGGCGGACGACACGCAGTCGATGGTGCGCAAGGCGGCGGTCTTCTGCATTGTCAAGCTGTACTTTGTCCTAGGCGAGGAGAAGGTCAAGCCCAAGCTGTCCGTGCTGAATCCCAGCAAGGTGAGGCTGCTGAACGTGTATATTGAGAAGCAGCGCAACTCCATTAGCGGCGGCGGAAGCTCCACGAAGAACTCATCGGCGGCATCCTCCTCATGATTGCGGGAAAGCGCGCCACGCTTTCTGCACCAGCACCAGCCACAGCAACACAAACAAGACACGGACGCAACGTCATCCCTCGGCCTACCCAGGAAGTGAGGGGGGCGGATAACATTTAATGACATATAATAATACATCAACTAATTATTTATAACTCCAATTATTACCGATGCGTAACTGTTTGCTGCCCAACTATAGGGCGGGTGTAAGCGATCCTAAGACCCCAGATAAGCCCCTCTAAAGTGAGCAGAAGCAACTATTTATACATGTACGCGGAAACTAAAGCGATAAAACCAGCAAAAGCCTACTCAAAGTGTAGCCGCCAACTCACCCACCCCAGCAGTCCCTTTAATCCCGACCCCGAAACGCTCAGTTGTATGTGTTGTACCAGCTCCTAATAACTCACGCTGCTTCTGTTTAGTTCGTAAGACCCAAAGTCCCTAGTTGCCCTCGGAGGAACCCCAAGGCATCTTCAGCCTATGTATTTAGTTCCACAGTCAACTTCGTCGTATGCTTATTTCGTTTCCGCTCAACTAAATTCTTACTACTATTACTATGCGATTCTGATATTTTCTTACAACTGAACTATTTTTGTAATTAATTTAAAACACACACAACAAGCCCAAACACAAATGAAAAACAATAAACACTTCTTCTAGGTTATGTAATAATATTTATAAATTAATTAAACGAATAAAAAACAGTTAAACAAAGAGTCCCAGAGCACACGAGTAGAACTTAACGACAAGTCAGCGCTTCGTTTCCCAACTCAATCTCCGATCTGCAGTCTCGATCCTTTGCTAATCGTTTTCTGTGATTTATTTCGTAAAATTCAAACTTTCAAATGTATTATTTACACACGGACTTAATTATACTAAATACTTTGCTTATTATGTTGAAACTCTGCCCCGTTCGTCCTCGGTTGGTTGGTTGGTTTTTTCCTTTATTTTTGTTGAAGACATCTGAAAGGCCTTGCTTCTTGTTTTGCTCAATTTTTCGTTTCGGGTGAGTATTTTCTTTACTTGAATTACCTAGTTTTTGTTTTGTTAATCGCTATTATTAAACATTTTTGAATGTCGCTCGATGTGTTTGGTTTTTCGGTTGTCTCTTTGTCTTCATTGATTTGTTCGATTTTGCATTTGAAATTTTGTTGGGCCCATTTGAAACCTGAACTTGGTTGTTTCTCTACAAGTAAATCATACAAATTCGTTACGTTTTATTTGTTCACGCACAGATACATATATATATATATATATATATATATATATATATATATATTGGAAATCAAGTAAATTAAGGCACTCAATATACGACAAAGAAATCAATTCGGAAATGAGAAATTGTTAGTAGATCGATGGAAAGTAAATCAATTTTGCCAAGTACAAATCAGTGCGGTGGTTCGAGTGTGTGTCTGTGTCCGTATCTGTGGTGTGAATGTTCGGTGTCCTAGACTAGAGTGTACTGCATTGCTTTAGCATTAACTATCTGGCTTTAGAATACCGTAGCTAATCGTTAATCGTTAACTCGTATTGTACATAAACGTAATTCCTAAATTATGGTGTTTTTAATTAAAGATACATTTTGTCAATGGCACATCTTTTTGCTAAATGTAAGACTTTCTCTTTTCATTACTTGTTTTTGGAGCGTTTACAGAGTTTTGTGGGCCCCTTATCTTTTCGTTTTTATTTTTTTAAAAATGCTTCCGTCCTCGGAAACGGTGCTGTAAACAATTTTGAGTGTGTGTGTAGAAATCGAGAAAAATGTGGCCTCGAAAACGTTTAGATCCCATTACCAACTGCCCAAGTAGCTTGACTATATCTAGAGTTTTACATATACGAAATGCATTTGTATGTACAGTGGGACAAGATCTCGACTCGCAGTCTGCTAAGTCGATTTAAAACACGGTTTTGATTTAAAAATACATTGAACTACTTAATTGATTATTCATTTACACGTAGATACGTAGATGGCTGCTTGCTAACAATACTTTGGCTTTTGTTTTGTTTTTGGTTTTTTTTTGTGGTAAATTTTGAACGCACTCGTTGCCGAACAAGGCCCCCAACAACAACAGCAACTCTTCGAGGGGATCCATTGTCCAATTTTGACCGAAAAAGGCACACACAGAGAATATCGAATGACAACGACTATGCACGACTACAACAACACTAACCCTAAGCCATATCTGCTCCGACCTAGTAGCCATTGCATCGGATCTCTCCATAACGCCCTCGTGGCCTCCCGGCTCCGTATGCCGCATATCGCTCATACGCCATGTAGTCCGGCATTTCGTAGCCGTAGCCGCGCATACGATTCTTTGGATAGCCGTTGCGGCTACCATCCCCGCCGTGATACGTCCCCTCCTCGTGGGCGTAGTAGCTGTGTGTGGGCGTGGTCGGGGTCGATTCCATGTACCCTCCTCCCGTTGGAAAACTGCTGGCCGAACTGGCTGCATATTCCTCAGCAAGCCGCTCCACTATAGATTCTGGCGTCTGCAGGAATCTCTCGGAAAAGCGTCCGATTTCGGTGGAGCCAAAGGCTTGAAGGAAACCCGGCAATGGCTTGATGTCCTAGGGGGAAAATGTATTTATTAGTTGAGACTTATAAATTATTAACAAGTTATTATTAGCGAGTTTTGAATAGTAGACTGGTTTGGGGTAATCTTTAATATCTTTCTTTAATAAATTATTTTAAGTAAAGAATTTTTTTTTAATTTAAATGTATTTTTAGAAGATTTTCCTTTAAACAAATATTCAAACTGCATATACTTTATAAATTTTCTTCAAATCTACATTGTAGGTTTACTATACTCACTCTTATTTGTTCCCTAACAATGGGCTCCACTGGCTCCATATTCTCGCCCTCGCCAGCTTCCTTTTTGGCCGCCTTCCGTTTTGATTTCTTGCTCGGAATGAGATCGCACTCGATGATGCGACTGCTGCTGCAGCTGTTGCGATTCCTGGCCGTTGTTGCACTCCGCTTGAGGTTGCTCGTCTGCTGCTGTAGTTGCTGTTGCTGTTGGAGGAGAGGAGCCAAGGCGGGTGGAACAATTGCCGTCTGGCCAAAACCTATGGGCGAGTTCTGGGGCGCCGGCGGAGTGCGCGGGCGTCGCGGCGTTGGACTCCAGTTGGCCGTCACAGGATGTTGCGGCTGCTGGTGCTGAGTCTGTGCCTGTGTCTGTGCCTGTGGCTGTTGCAAGTGGTAACAAAAAAATCGATTTAGTTCTTTGCCGAGCAGTTTGTTACGCTCAAGTGGCGGGCTCTTGGAAAACTTTGAGCTCCCAGTCCCAGTGCACCCCTAGGCTTCTCCACTCCCCGCCAGCTGGCCGGCGCGTGCTCGCTGCTGGCAGCTCATGTTACCAGGCAACCCCCGCAGAGGTCTCTTGCTCCTCATCCTCCTCCCCGCTTCTCTCCCCGAAGCAGCTCCAATCTTGCCAGGCAGCCAGTCAGCCAGCCGGGTGAAGTTCATCGCAGCGACCCAAAAATCAATAGGCGCCCCTTTTTTTTGTATGAGCTGCTTCTGCTGGCTGGAGCACCCTGTAAAAGTCTTCCGGCGTGGGCTCTCTTTGAGAGAGCTTTTCCCGTGCTTTCCGCTCAGTCGGTCCCCACTCTCCTTCCGTCGAGTTTTTCATAACGTAAAGCCGGTCGATGGAGCTAAACGCATTTCGCTTTCGGCCCTCTCTTTTTGTCACATCTCCTGCGTGAAGGATGACGAGTGCGTGCCAGCCGAGCGCTGTCATTATCAGGCTCTGGTTTGTGCCACTGCTTTGGCCTAATTTATCCCCGGCAGGATATGGCCCAGCCGCCCCCGCTGATTGCCTCCTAATTAGACCCCCTTATATAGCGCTGGGCTGCGCAGCGCTCAAATTGCACCTGCAGCTTTAATTTGCAATTTGTGCCCGCCCGTCGTTAATTAGATTTGAGCAAAGGAGACTCACCGCATGTCCTGGCTGCACCTCGGACGACTCGCTTATTGGATCACCTCCAGCATCCTGCGGCGTCGTCGGCGCATTCGTGGCCGACGTCTCCGGCTGCAAATTGATTTCCGCACGCCTGGCAGCTTCCGGTGGATCGGAGCCGGAGCTGGAACTGGAACTGGGCGGTGGGCTTACCTTATCAGTGCCACTGGCCACCGGCGACGTCGCGCTTATGTCATCTGGAAAACAAGTTGGAGCTTGAGTTGTTTGGGGCTGTCTAAGAAAAATCAATAGGGCCGAAAAGATTGCTGATTCCTGGGCTCCCCGTAATTATTTTGTCATGCGTGCAGGCGGCAATCAAGGGTTAAAAACCAGGCCCGGAACATTGACCGTTCGGCGTGGAATCGAAGGGCTTTTTCGCACGCGCTTATCAAATATTTTCCCCGAGCCAAAAAACCAAAGAGAGAGCGAGAGAGAGCCGCCGCTCTGGAGAGCGACATGCACTTGTTGAACGTGCTGTGCCTGTGCCTCCCCCTCACATACACACACACACTGCCGCAAAAGGAAGGAGGGAGAGAGCGGAGTACCGCTGGAAGTCAACAAAAACTGAAGCGCACTTTTCGGCGCATGCGACTCGGCCTGCAATGTTTACGTATTTGCCATATTTTTTAGCGCTCCCGTTGCACGATGTTGCTGCTGCAGTT
Organism: Drosophila seguyi; assembly: GCA_008042675.1. NCBI lineage: Eukaryota > Metazoa > Arthropoda > Insecta > Diptera > Drosophilidae > Drosophila > Drosophila seguyi. The sequence goes on from VNJU01007901.1 coordinate 22,787, forward strand.
ATGGCAGTTACTGCAATGCATTTAAAGCTGCCATCGGCTGCGTCAATAAATCAATTATCGGTGCCAAACGAACTAAATATAGGTAAACAATTTGCTTAGAAGCTTAAGCAGTTTAAGGAGTTTAGCCTCTTGAGGGTCCTGCATTAAACATATATTTATTTAACTTCAATAAAATTAGTTCTTTATTAATTATTAGAAATAAAATTAAGCAGATTCAAGCATTTCGATTTTGACAACATTTAACAACAATTAACAATTATTGTCTTATGTTGGAATCTTTTCTTATTTAATTTAATATTTATCCTATAGGTTACTGCAAAATTTAGAAAGTGAATGTACCTTTTTTACTTTTAAAATTGTGTTATTTTCTGACTACAGACAAAAGGGACCATGATCTTTCGCTTTAAATATGTATTACTTAATTTTTCTTTATTTAAAAACTAGATGCTGTCTTATCTCATTTGGGTTTAAGCACTTTTCATGTTATGGTTTCAAGTTCTAGTTTCACAAAATATTATTAGTGAAGACTTGAGTCTCACATTTCATTGCAAAGTTCTGTGTTAATTAACGAGCCAACGGAAGCGAAGGAAGTCTGACTTAATTAAATATTCCGCTAGCTTCCTGTGTGTAGTAATGATACCCTCCTAAATTGCATTCGCTTTTGAGGTGCTCTTGCTATGGACATTGATTTTTGACTCAATATTGCGCTGACCGGGGTATCGGGAGGTTGAGGTTGATGTTGAACTCGAGCCTTGGCTATTGCACCGTGGAGCTGTTCCCAATCCCCAACCTCTGGTGATTCCTCCACCGAATCCTCTTCCAGGGTGTCGCTGGTTCCTCCCTCGATGGATGTGTGTGTGTGTCTGAGTGTGTTTGTGGGCGTCTAGGGTGTGTTTGCCGTCTGTGTGGGTGGCTTCGCCTAACGGTAGTAAAGCGGCAACCACCGCATTACGCTGTAAAGTTCATTTACATGCTGGCTGTGATGACATTTCACGCATACGAAAGACACCCTTAGACGTTCCAGTGTGTGTGTGTGTGTTTTGTGTGTAAAAGTCAAACGCCCATTGATAACACACACACACAACCAGCACGTTCATTTGCACTGCGAAATATTTAGAAAAAAAAATAACACTGTGTGGGCTCGCTTCGCACCTGGTGGGTGCCACATCCCCGTTCCCTCCCACTGCCCCGGTTGACTTATTGATTTGCACACACGACAAAAAATTAAAAAGCCACACATCACAGGGCAAAGTCGGTTGTCGGTTGTCGGCTGTCGGGGATTCCAGGGAATTCGCGTGCCTAAATAGACAGCTAATTTTGAGGTCCTCTTAAGCGCCATGACGTAGGCGCCCCCCCAAACGCCATAACCATCCCCTACGAAAGCACCCCCATATCAGACCTCCTCCTGTCGGAGAAACGGAAGTATTTCAGCAGTTAACCAACGCTGATTGGTTGAGTGTTTGCAAAACGTCGGCTTCGCTGAGGGAATCCAAGGGGGAAATGGCGGAAAAACCTGAAATCGGACATTGCAAACGCAGGAGGGGGAGCAGGAGTACCTCTGGACGACACTCCGGACAACGCTGACAACGATGACGGCAACACGAACGGACAGTTCTTGCATTAATTTACATGCGGAATCAAGCATAACGCCATGTGCCGGTACAGTGGGTGCAATAAGAGCGGGGTCCTGACTGGGATAGGACAGGACTCTAGCTTTTCGTTTTTAGTATCTATATATATGGTAAAAAAAATATTTGGAAAGGTTATCATATATAATTTGGAAGGATTATAATCTTCATATATTGTTTTTATATTTTATTTTCGAATATATTTCTATTTTGTTTGTAGTGTTAAATATATAAGTATTAAAATATGTAATGTATTTAATTTCCTAATCTATTCCCATCTCTACATAATTGATACCAAAACTGACCACTTGATTCCATCGCTTCCCACAGTCCCCCTCCTATCGCTGATTTCAGCTGGAGTGACTGCCACCCCTTGTACTGACTTTCAATACTTGTTACATAATCCGCCTTGACATATGTTTGCATAAATTTACCGAATTCTCCCTCGCGGCCGCGCATAATTGCGAATTAAATAGAGTGTAATGAAAGAGCGACAGGCGACGCGATAAAAGGCTGACAACTTACCGGGAATATCGAGCGGAGTGTCCGTCCGGAGTGCTGACTCGGCCACCGCAGCCGGCTGGGGCTCCTCCTCCTCGAAGTCCCGCCCATCGGCCGGGCAGTGGTACGGCACACAGGAGGCGGACTCCACGGACATGTTGACCGGATACTCGCCGCTGTACACCGGCGTGCTCTGGCTGCTATCGCTGCGGGCTCTGGTGCTGCAGTTGCTGATCCCACTGTCCGTCCCGGTGGCGCTGATCATCGGCGGCGACGTGGTCAGACGATGAGCTGGGGGCGATGCTGCCCCCGTTGCCTCCACCTCGATGTCCGGATCCTCGAGCTTGGGCGTGGCCGCCAGCGGCAGGTGCTGCAGGTGTGGTTGCTGCTCGCTGTAGCTGCGCAGCGGTTCCAGGTAATTTGGCGGCAGCACTGTGCGATTGGGCGCCGGCGTGGAGGACCGCCCGGGTGGAGCATAGTGGGGAGTGGGCCCGTTGTAGCCACCGAAGCCACGGCTTGAGTACGAAGCGGAAGAACTGTACGGCGATGGAGCGGGCTGCTCATAGCCCAGCGGATGATGTGGCTGCTGCGCCGGATGCTGCTGCGACTGCTGCTGGTACGGATGCGACCTGGGCGGGTAGTGCAGCACGCTGGAGGGGATCAGCTGCTGGCCGGCGGGCGTGAACATGCCCTGGTGGTGCTGGCTGTAGTGCGGCGAGGCGTACGGAGCGTAGCGGTAGTAGTTGGGCATGTACGTGGCACTGGGCATGGACGAACCGTAGCCGTAGCCGGCGTACGGATGGTAGCCGGTGAAGCCGGACCTGTACGGCTGCGGCGGATAGTGCGACATGGCGGGGTGAGGGGCCAGATGCTGATGGGGATGGTGCGGCTGATCGTAGAAGCTGGCCGGATACCGGTCCGACATGGTGCTCCCTGGCTGGCGTTCTTGCTCGCTCAAACGCTCCTCAATAGCAACTGGAGGCTAGAAGTCGTCTGCCCCGTCCCGTTCCGCATAGCCACCATATTGCCAGTTGCTGCTCGGATGGTGTCCCCTTACATGTGACCACTATTGATTTTCCCCTTCAGGCACAGTCGCAAATCCTTCGGCTCGCCTTTTCTGTCCTTTTCTGGCCACGCTTGGCTGCCCTTTATTTATGTTGGAATCAATTTTCGCCACACTTGCAGTTTTCTTATTGTCCTCCTGTGAATGAAGCGAAGCCGAGAAAAAAAGAGCGAATTGGGTGGGTTTATTATCAGACAAAAATAGTGGCGTCCTGCGTCCTACGCGTCCCCTATCCCTTGTCCCGTGACCTGTGTTCCCTGTTCCCTGCTCTTTAATAGCGCTCCGGAAATGGGAATGCCAGTGGCGCAATCGTTAAACAGTTTCCCATGTATGGGACCAACGAGACAATTGCGTACCGTGCCACAGACAATTCAATTAACATCTGACCAATAACATTTTATGGGGACTACATGGTGTGGGCTCCGTAATGCCAGGGGCATTATGAGGTTTCAAGACTACTCATTGGACGGGGATTAGCTGATAAGTTCTCACAGCTTATCAGTTTCTTTAAGACCTATAATTGTGCCCTTCCAGGGTATTAAAATTTCAGTCAGGAGCTAGAAACTTCCGAATTTACCTATGTTTGTATTTGGCTTAGTTATTATATTTTTAAATTTTGAATTCTCATATAAAATTATCGATTAAAAAGTCCCTAAAATGTGGAATACTGGCACATAAAACATAAGAATTCTGTATGCGGGCATTTCAACCAAATTGAAACTAACATATAAGCCTTCCAGATTGAAATTAATGCATTTTTATCTTAGTTTATGATCGATTTTCATGATCCAAATTGCGACTGCAAGGGTATACAAACTTTGGCTTCCATAAGTTAGCTACCTTTCCTATTGAGATTGGTTCTATATTTTTAAATAATTTGGGAAATATATTAAGATCCTTAAAAAAGATATATTTAAATATCCAAAATCTGTGCAATCTTTTTGTTTCTATAATATTAGGCACATTTCAAAGGGACTTCAAATTGAGGATAATTAAATTAGCATACATTTCCTTATATAAAGATAGTAAAAAATATAAAATGGTATCCATAAAGCTACCAATTCTCTTATCATACTTAAATCTTTGTGTGCAGTAATCCGGAAAACGTTAATTACATTCCAGTCCAACTCCCTCCTTAGAGCCACCCCTTATCACAACTCATCGGATGTACGAAAATGCGAAATTCGCAAATGCCTGCAGCCTGGACCCTTGAGTTTAACTGAGTGCAATCCTGGCATTCCACACATGCTAATGAGAGCCAGCAACTCACCAAATATCCCAGCCATGTTATGATGCACAAATTGCGGTTGCTCTGGAGATGCCTCATTTTTGGAGGGAATGGGAAATGGAAATGGAAATGGGGGTACTTGGCGGCGGCAAGTGGGATCGGAGGAGAAGAGCTGCCTGCAGGAAGGACACTGACGGGTGGCTGCATCTCTTGATGGGCCATGCGCAAAATTCCGTTTGTTTTGCACTCACGCACAGGCAGCCGAGGCACCACAACAGCAACAGCAAACAGCCACTCAACTTATCGAGCGCATATCGCATACACACACCCCACACCCCACACACTCGCATTCTCTTACACACATTGAATGAATAACCACATGCATTTTGGCCGCATGCAAACCGTTAATGAGCCACAAAAGTGCACACATCTGGAGTGGGATTGATAAGGCGCAGTGGGTGAGCGTACGTGGTGGTGTATAAGGTTGTGGGTGGCAGCTGGTGGGCGGCTGTCCCATGGATGGATGATTCAAAGTCGTCACCAAGCAACGCCGAACGTCTTCTCACAGCCAATGGCTGGCTTCATTCACCATTCATTCTCCCACACAGGACATTACATATTGGCCTGCGCACATACAGCTTACACGGAGAAAAAAGGAGTAAGTAAGTTAAGGATAAATAACTAAAAATTCACAGGGGAACTGCTGATTAGGATACTGGCAAGTTTTGAAACTAATTTCTTGATTATCAATTGGAACTACTCACTAAATGCTAGTTAGTTTTTGTCAGTGTAGAGCACTTACTTGTGTGCGTCCGTAAGCTTGCGCTTGACGTGTGCGTTTATTGATCAATAAACTTTTTTTTTGTGCAAAAACACCACAAAAAAGGCGAAAAATAATAATTGAAGGCAGTAGGCGGCGGAGGAGGGTGCAGCCAGTCAAAAGGGGGCTAACCTTTATTGATTGGAGAGCCAGGGCGAGTGACGCTCCAAAGGACGATGATGATGGTGATGTCCTGCCAGCAAATTAGCAAGTTTGGGGTGGAGGAAGGGACAAGGAGAAGCAGCAGGAGGAGGAGGGCCAGGACAACTCTATTAGCAAAGTCAAACACGGGGGCGGAGTGGATAACATAATCAATGTAAACACAAGCCGAAAGAGAGCGGCAGTGAGCGCCATTAGCCGGCTGAGAGAGAGCTTGCTCTCCGAGGAGAAACGAAGAGAGAGAGCTTTTTGGCCAAAGGGTTAGGTGAAACAAAAACGGCCAGCCGTAAATGAAATGAGCCTCGAAATAAGTTAAGTTAAGCAACTGCAATTGGGGGAAGTCTGGCTCTCTCTCTCCCGTGCCCGCCTCCGCTGCCTCGCCACTCACAGGATCCTGCTACCCTGCGACCCAGCGACAGGAAACGGAAGTTGAGCACGACGGCAGCCGTGTAAATGGCGATGGATGCTGTATGCGCTAGGGGTGGTGGTGCCTCTTTTTGGGACACAACAGCGCCGACAGGAGCAGCATGAGCAGCAGCAGCACCCGTGGCAGCAACAGCCTCCCACTCACTGCCGCCGTGTGTATATAAATCAATAAAAACAGCAGCCCGAGACGGGGTTTTGCCTCAGCTCTTGCACTGTTTCCATCCAGCGTTGGTTGCCTTCTGTACTTTGTTTTTCTTTTTTTTTTTTGCCATTCTGCTTTCTACGTCCAGCAGCAGCTGAGAGTCGCTGCAGGAGCAGGAGGAGCTCCTGGTGTACACAATCATTACACGGACCCGCGCGCGTCACACGCTGCGTATGTGCAATGTGGCCTGGCCCTCGAGTCGCGACTAGCGCGAGCTGTGAGCGCCCGAATGTATGCAGCGGAATATGGGGATTTAATTGAGTTTCTGCTTGGAGAAGGAGGATTTTCAATAATTGGGGCAGCATTGCAAGTGCGTGGGAGTATTTCGCAAATATGCTAAGATAAAACAATACTTTTTAAGGCAGGGCTGGGGCTCTTGAAGGGAATAGGAAGGGCTGGCGTAAAAGTATTACGTTAGATCTTAAACTGAAAAAGAAATATTTTCTGGAAGCTATTTAGCAACATAAATGTATATATTCTTGGAGATAAACAATTAAACTGTATGTAATAATATTCCACTATATTTTATTATTGCTGTTAAAAAATACTTTTTCAATGTTTCAAACCTAACATATTCTTTGATTTATCGTTTTAAAAAGCAGTCCACTTTATGGGTTATCTCTTATTCATTATAAATTGAAACCTATTTTAAACAAAAGTTACCCAAATTAATATTTTTAAATGAACTATAAAAACAAAACAAATACAAAGATTAAACCAAACTATACGCTAGTTAACTTATTTTAAGATACCTTTAAGCCGCAAAAAGTGCTCCTTTTTTGTTAATTTATTTTCGAATGTTCAGCTCAATAAATTGCCTTAAAATGTTTTAGTTTTTCTTTTTCCATTTACTCCTCCGAAAATTGAATTTCCACTAATTTGATTCGATTAAAAACCTCGCCTCTGATTTTCGAAAACTCTCCCCACGGTTTTTCCCGTTTCAACACACCACGAAATACCGTTGAATTTGAAATTCTGGCCGCAGTTCACAATGGCCGAGAGCGAGAGCGTCACTTCTCCCACAGACAACGGACACTTTTCCACCTTTCTCTTCGGCAGAAGCGCGGAAAAATCGAAGAGCAAACGACAGAGCCAGACGGCAGACGGCAAGCGAAAGGCCAAAACGATCGGAGCACGGCGGCGTCACTCGGACGGAGGCCAGAGCTCGGTGCGAGTGGCGTTACGTATACGCAGCGGTGTGCGGCGCGCGCTATAGTCCAACGTAGACTGAAATGCGATACGCGGGCGCGCTGCCATTTATACCCTTGCACGCCGAAGGCCCCGAAGCCGAAGAAGCAGAAAAGCTGGCAAAAGACAAGCACCAGAGAAAGGAGCAGACGGAAAGCAGCGAAAATCTCAAAAAAAAAAAGGAAACCGAGCGAATAGAACTGAGCTGCTGCTGCTGCCGCTGCTGCACTGGGAACTTTGTGACCCGATTCGATGGGCAACCTGCCCACATGCGCGAGCGAGCTTTCCGCCGCCAGCCGAGGGCGGAATATCTGCTGCACTCTCTCGCTCTCCCTCTCTCACGGGAAAATGCCTTTCGAAACTATTCACTTTGCTTACGAATTAGAGCACAAAACAGAAACCAAACCAAAACAGAGCGGCGAGCCGAAAGGAATCTAGAACGTGGCGTTACTTCTGCCAGAGAACACGGGGAGGAGGCGAGGACTCCCGGAGAGATGTGCGAGAGAAAGCAGGGAGTGCGCAGCGAATTTTCCGCCAAAGTCCCGTTTGGGGGTTTCCCACGTTCGGTGTGTGCATGTGGTATGTATAGGCTCGATTTATCGATGTCCGGGCCACGGATTCCACCAATATACCATGCGAAAAGTGTAGCACGCTTTCCGGCATAGATCTCTCCACTCCATTCGCTCTACGTGAACCTGTGGCATTTTGGCCAGGCCCAACCTCAGATTATGACCGATAAGCCGGATGGGTAGACTGATAACCAGGCAGGTGAAAAGCTCAAATGGGCTGCAGTCACTCCAAAGTGTCGCCGAAGCATATTGTCAATGGGTTTTCTGAACTCTAAAAACCTTTTTACGCTTTTTAAAAACTAAACTAAAAAAAAAAAAATGATTCATCGATTATATTTCTATAAAAGATCAACAATAATGTGTATAGTTAGCATAAACTATAAACATCGTAATCTTACATTTATAATCAATAATATTTGTTTTAATATTAAACCTTTTCTTAAGCTGAGGTTACTTCGCGGACAAGGCATAAAGTTTAATTAGAAGTAAGCTTAAAGTAAGAATATTTAAATATTCATATTCTAGTTTAACCAAAAAGAAGCATCCTTTATAGGTTTTAAACCCTCAGGCAGAATATCTTACTCTTCACTTTTGAAATACACAGCGAAATTTTTGAAATGCCTTAGCTGTTGCCCAATCAATGATATGGGAGTCCCCTTCCGGCTACGCGCCTGAGTTACTTGAGCCTTGTACCGCCACCGCTGGGCCACCCACTGCGCAGTCTCCAGCCAGCCTCTCTCTCGTAGTCCCCGCGTACACGTGTTTCGCTGCGGTTTCGCATGCCAGCCCAAAGAAGAAGGCCCTCAAAATATTTGGTGGGCGCAAAAAAGTCGGAAAAACGTAAACAAAGTGTGTGCGCACGCAACGAAGGAACAGAGTGGGGTAGGATTAGCTTCTCGCGACCCGTCCGGGGGCGGTTCTGTTTCTGCGCTGTACTGCTATTGATTACGTAGAAGACAAACAGGGTGTTGCTTGAGCTGAATTCTTTACTACAGACTAAAATTTAAAAATAGTCAAAAGACAAAAGGGGCACTTTGGACGACGCACAACGAACGAAGGATCGCAGAAGAAGGACTCACTAGCCAAACCAGTGGGCACCCATGCAGTCGCGGGTCCACTCCGTCTGGCAGACCCAACACCACTCGAATCCACAGCCAGCGCGTGTACAGACCATGTGCATGCAGCCGCCTGGAAAAAGAAGGGACAAAATAAGGAGGGTTCAGTTAGGACCCGCGTTTTGGCCTTTACCCCGCCCCCCAAAAAACTTACCATCTCGCTCTGTGGGCGTTCGACATTTCGGACAGGGCTTGGTACTGACTTTGATGGTGACATTGGTGGCCTCCTCCCATCGCGCCTCGGCAGCTCGCTGAGAGAAGCGTGTGATTACACAAGCGAGCAATGATATTGCGCACACTTACATTCGGGTCCACGGTGTATTCGCAGGAGTTCTGGGCACTGTTCTCCGTTCCCTCGGGCAGGCACTCACCGATGTGGTAGCCCTGCAGGCAGTTGCGGCAGAAAACATAGCCACATCCGTGCTGACAGGTCACCTTGCGACAGTCGGGCTCCACCAGCAGGCCCATGCCACAGCCTGGCTGTGGGCAGAGCACTCCGCCAGCCTGCAGGACATACTCCTCGGTGGCGAAGCGCTGATAGCGATCATACTCCTCGCGAGTAAGCAGCTTGAAGTGATGGATCTCCTCGATGAACGAGTGCTCGCATCCAGCGGGACATGGCAGGGTGTACCCAAAGTCCGGATGCGGCATAAACTGGCGCTCTCCGAGCCGAGAGCGGCAATAGTGGCGGAAGCACTCGATGCAGGTGACGTGCTGCGAGGCACAGGGAAAGACCAGAACAGTCTCACTGCAGAAGGACATAAGGATCAGTAATTAGCACTAGGATTCTTGCTATTTCGTATTTTAAATTCGTCTTACTTTTATATTAAAGTGATAAGTATTAGTTATCTTTATATAATCACCTTACATCCGTGCAGGCCAAACAAGGAACATCTTTAATATTGTTTTTGATGAGGTTTAGCGGGGCAGCATAATCCTTTTCGCCGCCAGAAACATGCTCCGCACACTTGAAAAAGAACTCGGCAAAGGGTGGATCCCCAGCCTCGTTGTCCACACAGGCCACCTCTAGACTCTCGCAATGGCCGGGAATGCGACGCGACTTGAGCACATCGTCCCAGCACTCTGGATCACGGTGGACAGTGAAGGCACCGCCTTTGCAGAGGGAGCAGCGTACCCGCAGTTTGCCGTTGCACAGCTTTTGGCACTGGCTGCAGTGCACGAAGAAGTGGGCCTTGGCGCGAACACGTTCTGGCGGAAATTGGGGCATTACAAGCATGTTCTAAGGCGAAAAAACCTGTTGCTTATACCCTCGTCGGTGATGTTCAGCCTCTCCTCGCTCTCGAGCTGCAGATCCAGCAGGGTTTCGTTTAGCGGCTTAGAGGGCTCCTCCGCCAGCGACGGCTCCTCCTCCTCCAGCGGGGCCGACTGGATCTTCTCGCGCCGCACCGGCGGCCGCATCTGGATGGCGTGCAAAACGCTCTGTTGGCCCAAATCGCATTGCTACTGAAAGACCAGGAATTTTAGCATGGTGCAGGGCTGGCTGTGACGACAGCGAATCATTCTACCTCTATTGTCGTGGCATCGCTGAGCTCTTTGCCCGCAAATATGATCTTAACCTCGTCCGGTTGCAGGCCGAGTTGTGGGGCCACCAGTTCCTTCACGTTCTTGATATCCCATTGGGGCTCCAGATTAACGGACAGCGTCTTCCCCGTGTTCGTCTTTACGTAAATGCTCAGCGTGTGCGTCAGCGTCTTGCCACCAAATTGCAGAAGTTCCAGCATTTTGCGTACAAAAGTGGCAATAAACTTAAAAATAAAACTCATTTGGCCAAAAGTCAGTGTTAGTGTGCCCGCCGCCGTTTATTGTTGTTCAAGTCTCTTATCAGTTACGTGTCGAAGCTAGAACAGTGTTGCCAATTCAGGTTTTTTCCCGTCAAATCTGTCATTCTCAAAGTTAAATGGCGCGACAATTTAAATGCTGGCGGATATTCTGGCTTATATCGTTTTTTAATTTTAGTCAGAAGCTTGTAAAGTAGTGGAGTAATTTCCGACCCTAGAAATCAGATATATTCTTGATCAGCGTCAACAGCGAAGCTGATTTAGCCATGTTCGGTGGACTAAAAATTTGACAGTTAAAATTGTCAAAAATTAAAAAAAAAAGTTATTTACAAAAATTGTATTTCCGTTGTCACTTTTTAAAGCATTTAAAGCTAAGAAAAACAGAACCGAAAAGCTTTCCGAAATTAAATTTAAACATTTTTGGCAAAGTTGTGAAACATTTTAATAATAAATTGCAAACTGCAAGGGTAAAAAAATTTCGGCCTCCCAAAGTTAGCTTCTTCTCTTGAGTTGTATTGAGCTGATTGTAAAGTTCAAGAAAATCAGTTTAAATCTGGCTTTTAGAAAGCCACATTGGCTTTGGTTTTTTCGGAAACAATCGAAATATCGAGCTGATAATATCGATAAGAATATCGGAAGCTCAAGCTCAGCTCTAACGCAGTCAACAACGCGCACAATTGGAAAAAGTTTTAATTAATTTGTGGAAGTACAATAATTGGCCATTATAATGCCAGGTTTTGTTTACAGAGAGCAGAACGGCGACTTGTTTAGCGCAAAGACCGATTTTTCTTTGTGTCACTGCGTAGCAGCCGACTTACGTATGGGCAAAGGGATTGCGGTAAAGTTTCGGTAAGGAATCGAAGCGGTTCTGTTAAGTTTTCAGGCAAACCTCCCTTCTTTTAGCAACAAATTTGGTCAGCTTCTGACCTTGCAGAGGCAAAAGGTCCAGCCCGGGGGAGTGGCCATCCTACAGGACCAACAGCGCTTTATATACTACCTGGTGACCAAACAGAGCAGTTGGGGCAAACCGACCTACGAGCTCCTGCACAGCTCCTTGCACGCTATGCGCCAACATATGGTGAGTGGAATGATAACGTCCATGCAAACATCTACATTAACTTCCCATGATTCCAGATCTCCCACAATGTACGAAAGATAGCCATGCCACGCATAGGATGCGGCCTGGACGGACTTAACTGGGCCAAGGTCAAGGATATGATCTGCCTGGTCTTCCAGTCGGATGCCGTGGAACTAGTTGTGTTTAATTATGCAGAAGTTCGAAAGTAAGATGAACAAATAAATCTATTGGCCCTGTGGCGGCACAAAGTTGTACACCACTATCTCCAGATCCTCGTGGCCAAAGACGTACTCCAGCAACTTGCTGACTTTGTCCCATTCAAGGCCATCGATGCCGCAGCCGATCTTGGGAATTGCAAGCTTATCCACCGCGTTTTCGCGCTGTAAAAAGAATGAAATAATTTAATATAATTAGAATATGATATTTACCCATAAAATAAACATAATTATCATAACATATATTCTTAAGACAATTTAAGAACACGTTCTTCCCCTTTATAGGCAATAAATTAATTTAATTTAATATAAAATTAAAATGTTTGTTCCAGATAACTAAAGCAAGAATCCTAATAAATCGTTTTGATGATTTACATAAATAATACAACCGCCTTAAATTGTAAATAATTCCGAAACATATATTTACCATATGCTCGCGCATCTGCTCCAGGGATGCCTGTAGAGACTCGTATGTTGGCTTGCCCCAGCTTTGCGGCTTAGTTACCAAATAGTAGATGAAACGCTCATCATCCTGGAGCACGGCCACCTCTCCACTGGCTGCATTCTGGGCCCGCAGCTCGTCAACCTTGCCATAGATTTTCTTGAACTGCACAGCGATTCCTGCTCCCATTGCGAGATCAGCGCCCACGCAATGTGCCAACGAGTGGGTCTTGGGAGCCGAGAATAGATCCCCGTCCACCTCGCTGATCTTGTAGTTCGCCTGGTTGGCCATGCCGATCACAAAACCCTTTCGAAATGCCTCGCGTAGTTCTAGAAGTTTGGAAGAATACATATTTGTTTTAGAGTTAATTGTTAAAGACAGTGACGGATTTGGCGAAGCTTATATGAATATAAATATTCTATGGATAAATGTTTAAGAGGATTTCATCTCATATACATAAAAATACTTAAAAGATTACAGTACAAAGTCGGATCTTTGGTTAATTCCTTTTTAAAGGGTGTATTTTGTTTATTAATTTATATACAATATAAATACCCAAAAAATATGAATTTTCTGTGCCATGGAAGTTCTTAGCTGTAATGTGTCCTTAATAGCTATATAAGTATTTGGTGCATTCGGTGCCACAAGTCCCCAGAAAACCATTTCGAGTGCAGCAATCTTCTGTTGCTCTAAACAGGTCGCTATCGTCCCATTTAGAATGGGGTCTTTTCGCGATGAAGCGAGTTTCTCGATCCGCTGACAGATCTTGATGGTAAATGGATGGTCTTCATGTGCCGACAGGTGGGACACACCACATTCAGCGTGTCCTTGGACATTTGAGGAGGAGTGTAAAAGAAGGCGATGATGTCGACGCTGTCCTCGGCGAACACGAGATCCAGCAGACTGCGAACGCGCAACCAGTCCAGGCGATCAATTCCGCATCCAAGTCGGGGAATGGCCAGCTTTGTTACTCCGTGCTCCCTCTGGAATGAGGAAAAGATTCGGTAAGTAGGTTATATAATCTTCATAGATTTCCCTGCTGTAGAAAGAAATCCACCCTTACCATGTGCTCGCGCATGGCCAGCAGCGCGTAATAAAGGGCTGTGTAGGTGCACTTCTCGTGGCTACGCTCCTTGGTCACCAGATTGTAGATGTACCGTCCGCCCTGCTCCAGGACTGCCACGTTACCGGTGTGGCGATTTTGGCGCTTCAGATCGTCCACATGACCGAATTTGCAACGGAACTGCAGGTTGATCCCAGCACACATGGCAAAGTCCGCACTCACGGAGTGCACCAGGGCGTAGTTCTCTGGCGCACTAAATAGATTGCCCCTGGCCTCTGTAATCTGACATTTGGGCGCAGCCAGCTGTGGATAAGGTGGCTTAAATTAATTGGTTTGTTTTGGTTATTTCATATGACTCACCTCCTTGGACAGATCCTCGTGCTCGCAGATGAGGATCTCGATGGGATACTCGCTCTGGGAGAAGGTCTGCTGCACCAGGCGTTTCACTTGCCTCCACTCGAGGCCGTCTTTGCCGCAGCAGATCCGGGGCATGGCCACTTTGGTGATCTCGTGGTTGCGCTGGAGAAATACCAAATAGTAGTCATTGTTGAATTGAACCATTGGAGAAATAGGGTTTAAAAATAAAAACTTTTGAAAATATAGTATATATAAAGCAGCTAAGAAAATTCGACGGAAAAATAATATTTTATATTGTCAGTTGCTTTTTATATGAATCATATTTTATATAATTTATTTTATAGTCAGTTGTTTTGTATTTGAATCATATCTCCAATTAATAACAAAATAATTGCAACTCTATAAAAGCGAATTTTACTTTTGGTCATGAGAAACTGAGTTTACTTTCTCCTATGCAAATGAATGGCCACCAAAATGTGTCGGACAAAGCATTTTTGTAAAAGGAAATTGCAAAACCAACTTGGATACCATCGAGAAATCCACTGTTGACCATTATCTACTTGATATCTGTGTTAAAACAAAGTATATATGTACATATATATGGTATATAGTTTACCCTTCCACCGATGACGAATGCAACACTTTTTAATTAAAGTGCTTAACAATTTGATCACAAAAAGGGGCGAATCTTCCACAAATATTTACTGTATCTCGATGTACAAATAAATTAACTGTAAATTGACGAAGCCAGAGATGAGGCACAAACCAGTTTTCACTGCGTCGACGTGCGGTTGCTCTTTTGAAAGGGAAATGTCACTTGTCGCTTGACGCTTCTTCTGGGGGAAAACACACCCCATTCCCCACTCCCCCAATCCCAAACCCACTACCGTTTTTACTTACCATGTGTTCGCGCATACAGATCAGCGCCGCCTGGACATCGTCGTAGGTGCTCGCCTCGTAGAGATTCGATTTTGTGACCAAATAGTATATGAAGCGCGAATTATGCTCTAGCACGGCGCAGTTACCCCGGCTGACCCTCCTCTGGCGCAGTTCATCCACATCGCCGTAGATAAGGCCAAACTGCCAGGCCAGGGTGCCCCGCAGCGCCATAAAGGACGACTCCACTGCATGGGCCAGGGCGTGGGTTTGGGGCGCCTGAAATATGTCCAGCTTGGACTCCACAAGCTTCACGTTCGCCGCAGCCATGGCTCACTGTGTCTGGCTCGCTAGATGGCTGGCTGCAATTAAGCGGAAATTATTCTCAATGCCAAAAATGATTTTTCGTACTTACGTGCACGCAGCGGAAACTTTCACGACGAGGTCGAACTCGCGATAAAAAAACTTTTTCGGCTTTGGAATCGGAGTCGGAACGGAATGGTTTTGACTTTGGTTTGAGTTTTGGACTGCACAGAAACCAGAATGAAAACAAAGCAATTAGCAGAGGGACCGGGGTATTCCGCACTGTTAGCGGCTAGTTAGGAGCTTGTTTATTTTTCTCGATTCGCCGTTTTCCCACTCCCAATTCTGTCAATTCTGTCGACGATTATTGATGGAGATGACGGAGAACGACTGCCTCGGCCGGCGGTCTGCAGTGGAATGCGCATGGGGACGCGGAGCGAAAGCCCAGCGAGAATCTTCGAGCCCCAGTGACAACATTTCGCCCAGAGGCGTCGCCACAGGGGCTCCAAAATAAAGCAATGAATGTGCAGAGAAAGAAATGTATATTTTAAAATATGTGATATGAAAACAGAAGTGAGTGGTTGGATGTTTTAGAAAATATACAAGTTAGTTTATCAACAAAAATCTTCAAGATTTTAAAACGCTTTAAAACTGCTTTCAAAATTCAGCAGTAAAACATTTCAAGTCTAGAAGCGGCAGTGCTGTTTTTACCTTAAGCTGTATCACATATGTTTTTCATTTAAAACTATTGAAGTTTTAAGTATATTTGTTCATCACACCAAATACGTATTCAAATATCAAGAATTCGGTATTTCTCTCTGTGTAATAGCCACCACCATGCATGACGATCCACTGAGTCAGCCGTCAGCCCGTAATGATGATGATGATGGCGGTGATGATGACATACATGTGCTAGTAAGTGTTAGCTGATATCGCTTTGTTTGTTTGTTTTCTGCCTTCAGCGACAAGTCGACTGGCATAGCCCAAAATCGTCGCCAAAGGCTGCCTGTAACTGCCAATTAAGAACTTGCGCAGGCTTTTGATAGCGCTCTATAGATTAATTACGATCGAATTGGTTCGGAGCACCTGCACCCGTGTACCTGTGCGTGGGCCGCTGTCAAAGGTAATCGGCGGCAGCCCATGTGCTAATAGGGGCAGTCAACCGACTAGCGACATTATTTGTTTGCATGTATAAATATAAATATGACTTAAATTATTCGTTAATTGAAAGCCAGGTTAAATAACCAAACACCATACAAATAACCATATTTTGTGAGTAGTTGTTTTTTGTAAAACAAACAAAACAGGCAACAGCAACAGCAACAGCTTCGATGAGATTAGCCAAATTTGTTTGTTCACAATAAATGAATTCAAAACATATATATTCATCTTTTCACGATTAGGTGAAAAAAAAAACAAATTTTATCAATAACAAATGAACAAAGCTTTATTTTTAATCCAGAGGTAGGAGTAACAAACTAAAATCCTTTAATAAGATTTTAAATTTTATAGTCTAAATAAAAAATATTTATTTCATTGCGCAAGATTTTTTAGATATATGAAAAAATAATACAAAATATGTTCCATCTTCAGATATATTTTATTTTGTTTTTTCTCTAACCATGATTAAGCTTTTGTATAATTTAATATAAAAATCCTTAAGGCTTCAAAAAGATTTTTATAGAAACAACGATTCAGTTAAGTAGTCTTATTCTTATCAACATTTTTGAAAAGTACTTCTGGAGACTGAGATAAATGTCTTTTGCTTAAAAGATTGTTTTATACGCCTTTGTTCAACTTACTACCCTGTATTGTTGCTCAAATTTTATCAAAACACTAAAATTCTCAAAATTTCAGCTTCCTTTGATTAATAACGCAAAAACATATAAATAACGGTCTTGAATTCAAGCTCAAATAACATTGCGCCAAAATGCGTGGGTGTGCGTCTTGACTAAAGGGACACTTTGTAACACTGTAAGTGGGCGTTACACAGTACTGTCTCAAGTTTTCGCAGCTTTTTTGAAGTCGGTAACAATGAATCCAATTTGAGAATTGGTCGATAAGGGCGAACCCAATTTGTAAAAGCAGTTCTGATTGGAAAAGCCGTTCTAGTTGGAAGTGTCAAGCAGTTCTAGTTGGAAGGGTCAAGCAGTTCTAATTGGATGTGGCAAGCTTGGCAGAATTTGAAATTTCTTAAACGGCCGATTTTAGCGGTTGATGCTTAGGTGCTCTGAATAAGAGTAGAATTTCATTAATAAATGTTCGCATACATTAAAGATAAATTTAATTTTAATTTACGTTCTTGTGTTTCAGCAACAAGCAAGGCGATTATACGGATTATAACGGCAATTTCGAAAGAGCCGGCTTCTGAGCAAGCCTTTTGAATGGATCTTTTCCACCTAAAGCCCAGGTGTTCCAATTTGACCGTGTTGGCCTCTGAGAAGTCTATACTGATGTGATGCACTTTCATTCTTTTTATTGCCTCTACATAATCATGGAAAATGGATCTGTACAATTTTTCTGCCCTTTCAGGAATTCGTTGTAAGTATAGATCTATATTTGGATTTCCGTTTAATTTAATTTCATTAAGAAATTCCTGAAGTTCCTTTTCAACTATATTAAATTTTTTTTGGATTGTGACTAATAAATGCGTATAATCAGGTAGCATTGGCAGATCGAGTACTTTACGGCAATTAAAATTTACAATGTTATGGTCGCACACGACCGCAATTAAATTCTTTATAAGTTTTAGGCACTTGACAGCATGAATAACATTTGTGAGGTCAATCGCTATTACCATCGAGCCCATTAACTTTCCTACGCAGTTCAAACGCACCGAAAGAATTCTAGTTATTTGACCGTCCACACTTGTCCCGATTATGGCCAGAGCTTTTATTTTTTGATTAAGGACTCTAAAGTGTAATTCGTCAAATATGATATAAAAGGGCTTATCTGAAAATGCGGATAAGTTTCCATATATTGAAAGATAGCCGTCATCAAGTTCTTCTACTTTGTGGGGCCTTTTTAAGCGCCCTATTACATAGTTCGCATCCATAAGTTTGCTATATACTTCAGTTTGCTATATACTTCAGTTTTCTTTATTTTTGATTCCCAATTCTCCTCTGAAATTCCTTCTCCCAAAATAGCCGCGTTCTGGCCGTCCTAAGGAATTGACACTTAAATAGGGAAATTAAAAAAAGAATTTGACTTCCACATTCTAGTGATACGAATTACAAAATGTATAACTTTTATAAATAATTTTTAAAACAGTCATCGCTAGGCGAGATGTTTAACAAAAATTGATTTTAATATTGACAAATTATTATGTAGTTAGTAAGAAAAGTATATAATACAAATTTGTTTCTATACTTTAAGTTTTGTTTACTTTTTTAATAAAATTGTTATGTCCCTTGAAGGACCTTCTCTTTCTCCCTCTTTCTTTTAGCACGAACCCAGTTGTTCCAGCTTCAAACCATTCCGGGTCAAAAACCTTGGTGGAGCTCAGATATTGTTACACGATATATCCGGCAAGCACCGCTTTCTATTACTTTCAATATCTTAATTTGAATTGACTTTCATTTTTTTCAGTGCTCTATATTTTAAAATATATCTCAAACTATAAATGTTTTCAAAATTTATAAGAAATTTCGCATTCTCATATGACATTTATTTTTTTAAGATCTTGCTCCTTAACCCCCACAAATAAAACGCATCCGCTAATTTACGGATTTCCACAGTTCCTAGATACGTCCACTCTTATTTTGAAAAGTAACTTAAAAATGTTATAAAAAGAAGCGTCCGTCGAAATGTCTTCCTTCGACAAGCTCCGGATAAAACCCAACGAATTCCTTTGCACAAATTTTAAAGAATTTAAAGAGGTTAGCTTCGTTATTGTTGAAATACCCCTATTCAACTATCAAAAATGCCATTTAACGATATATCGATTTAAGCATTTAATACGGGCACACTGAAGTGTCATCGTTCTCTTTTCTTCCTGACTTCGTTGAGTGTACATGTGGTGTGGTGTGAGCAGAAGAAATAAAGAAGACAACTAATGAAATAACATAAAATAAAAGATCTAACGTTTTTCTTTTCATTTGTAATAATAAAACGGTGTTTAGTTATATACAAGTACATATTCCAACAGTTATATTCAAAAAAAGCTCGATTGGAAGCGCCGGAGTTGAAGGCGCAAGAATTGAAGACGCCCGATTCAGAGCCGCTCGGACTTGAGGAGCCGGAATTAGAGGACCTGAACGCGGAGGGCCTGAACCCGGAGGGCCTGAACCCGGAGGGCCTGAACCCGGAGGGCCTGAACCCGGAGGGCCTGAACCCGGAGGGCCTGAACCCGGAGGGCCTGGAACCAGAACCGTTTCCAGCAGCGGATGAAGCGGTCGACCACGAGGCCAGTGACGATTGCTTTCTTTCGGTGAAGGTAGACTTGGAAGCTGAAGCACCCCAGGAAGATCGAGCTTTGGAGCCTGGCTCGATATTTTACAGGCACTTTATTAAAAATGACCGGTGCCCGCAGTGCTACAAGCCAATAAGAAAGAAACACAGTGGCGACTGTGTAGGTCCACGTGCGTGCACGTTGTGCCCGCAAACGGGGAATTCTGACGAAGAGCTGCGCCGGCACAAATGCAAAAAATTATATATTAAGAATCTTGAGTGGCTAGAAAGTAATAGTCACAAGTCAATTAATGGTAATACGATGGATTTCATTGTGAAAGTGAAAAATAATGTTAGAATATGGAAACGAGTAATATTAACCCCTAAGGAATTATCACTTTTAGTGCTGCCTCCCAAAAAAGATTTTGTATATGATGGAGAATTTGTAAATCCAGAACTTTTTAAATAGTTTATATGTATAATTTAACTCAATTTTGTTATAGTAGTTATAATTGTAAGTTTTTATGTATAATTTATCTCAATTGTGTCTTTTTAAAGTGGTTATAATAATTAATAAAACAATTTTTAAAAAATAACAAAGAATTAGTGCCATTTATAATTGAACATGGAAAAGTTAAGAGTAGAGAAAAAATGTAACTTACGTTTTCAGGCAGTGGTGGCTTGCATGGGGGTAACAGTAGTTCGATCGAGAAAAGGTTAGAGGTGTGAAATAGATAAACAGATAATATCGATATCTTTTCAGAGCACCTAAGCATCGGCCGTATTTCGGTAGATCAAAAATAACATATTAAAATTTAAAATTGATATCTCAAATAGTTTTTGAGTTATAGCAATTTAAAGAGCATCCGTTTCCAGCAGCCGAAAGCGATAATTTTATCTTTAAACGCGTTTTTCTCGAAACAGCATTTTCCGAGTTTGCTGCAGTGATTACTTATCGATTTTTGATCTGATTAAAAAATCGAATTTTGGCAAGCCAAAAACGACCAAAATTTTTGGCAAAATTCGACTTTTTTTTTAAAACGCCGCCAAATTGTCAATTTTTGAATTTTTTTTTCATCGTAGGTCATTGTACAGACAATATTATCTAGTTCAACGAGAATTTTTTTTGAGATTTCATCCACGGAGAAGGCTGGAATCGCTGCAGCAGCCGTGGGAGATCGACTATAACTTAAAAAATATTAAATTTTTTTATTCAAAAATTTCACTTTATATTCTTGAAACATGTATAAATAAATTCTTAATTTTGAAATAATTGATAAGGTAGTTTTTTTTAATAAAAATTCCCAAAAATCACATTGTTTTTAGGCCATCACACTAGTTGTGCCCCTTAAGAAATTTCAAATTCTGCCAAGCTTGCCACATCCAATTAGAACTGCTTGACCCTTCCAACTAGAACTACTTAACACTTCCAACTAGAACTGCTTTTCTAAACCGAACTGCTTTTACAAATTCACCCTTATCGATAACATTTGGTTTTCCAACACTGCTGGTTTCCCGGTTTTCCAACACTGCTAGTTTTCCGGTTTTCCAACACTGCTCAGAAACAAAATCAACCCAAAAATAGCGGCAGCGTACGAAAAGACGACCGACCCGAGAGCTATACTGCATAGCTGTGACTCGGCTCTGATTGGGATTTGGCGTGCCAATTGGCGTTGTTAGTTGTTGTTGTTGCTGTTACTGCTGTTTGTGTTGTTTTGTTGCTGTTACGTAAATTGCGTGCTGATTGTTAGTTAATTTAAATACTTTACGTGGTAGTGCGGTTAGTCGACGTCCCGCCAATAACATTAAGTTCTGTAGTTGTATCTTTTTGGGCAATTATTCCGCGCGCGAGTAAATCTCCCAAAGACAAGCGGAAGAGTGGAAAGTAAGCGTTGTGAGTCACTTGAGAATTAGAGAATAACTAAAAAGTGCAGGCGAAAAAGCAAAGCTCACAGCGCGACGACGTCAGCTGTTGCCACTATACTCGTTCTCTCTCCCCCACTTCCTCGCTTCTCTCTGCCTCAGCAGCGTGTGTGCTGATTCTCTTCTGTTCTGTTTTGGTTACCTTTTTTGTGAGTTCGCCTTTTGCCTTATCCGTCGGCATGACTTCGTTGACATTGCTCCGGCGATCGGCGGTCAGCCACTGGTACGCCCCCGCCCTCGCTGCCAACTGGCAGCGGCCTGTTCGAACGCTTCAAAGGCGCCAACAACAACAACAACACGCCATGCACACCTGTGGGCGGCCCAGTGCAATTTTCACAGCAGCAACAGCATCAACAACAACATCTACAAAGACAGCGCAGGCGCCAAATGTGGCAAGCGGTGAGTTCAAAACTTTATTTATGCAAATTGCGCGTGCAATTGTTGATTTATTATGCGACAGCAGATAGATTGGATTTAGATTTCGTGATTCAAACTCGTAACGGATTTCGAATTCGATTTCGAACTGGGAAATTTCGAGTTGGAGGGAAGTCCAATCTAATTGGGAATATTAGGAAGATGAAACCAAGAAGTTTTGGTTTTGAAATTTGTAAAATAATCCAGCAAATCTCAACTTTTCTTTACCAGTTTTGTTTATATTTTGTGTTCCTTTTCCAACACGCAATTTCACCAGTAAATTTTACACTGATCATATTTTACTTTACCTTTTTTAATACAATTTCGTATCTTCCCCTTTGAAATAAAAATAATTAAACTAAAAAGAATTGTAATAAACTCTACGCTAAATACATTTGTTAGGAAATTTACAAACGTAAAAACGCGAATATTTTGCACAGCTGACAACTGAAGTTTTCAAAAATGAATCTATTCTCTCAGCTACTCTTTCCTTTGCTCTCCTCTTTCTATTCCCTCACTTAGCCGGTTTTTTTTGCAAAATATTCTCATAATGACTCCCACACGCTGTGCTAACGATTTTTTTATAGACATTTATAATTAAAACAAATGTAGTTTTTTGACAACGAGCACAAAAAAAGTCTGACTAACAAGTGGCGATTGTGTTCATAAGGGGGACTGACTCTTAATTAACGATAAAAACAATAAAAGGAATCGAAAATAAACTGGGACACGGAGGCGTCACTTGGTCTTCCAGGGAGTACATTACTAATCACATTTTGATTGTCTCGTTGAAAGCGCATCAAACACTTGTTCTTCCCTTTGTGGCAAAAATAAAGAACATTAAAAACATAAAAACAAAAACTGGTTTAATTCCACTTGCCGTTTAATCAACTTAACACCCGCTGGCCGAGTGCGGATCGATCATTTTTCTGCCATTACTCAAAAAGGTGTTAATGAGCACAGCGAATCGGCCATAAAACTTGTTTACCTAAGCCCAGCAGTTGTTGATTATTACTTAATGCACTCGTCTACTCCAGATTGATTAGAGCCAGACCCCCGAGCTCTACACAAAAATATATATTTTTTTGGACTGCCGATAAGATAAGGGGCCAGACGATGGAGAAATGGAATAGATGCCGGAGAAATATTTAAAAATTAGCAACTGGGGAGAGGTATAAATAGACTTTGTTTCACCGTTGAAAAAATAAACCAAGTCGTGTTTTAGCCATTTGAAATAAGAGTGAGTCAGACTCTAAGTTGGTTGGGAAATAGCTTTTAAATTATTCTAGAACTTGCCAGATAAAAATTCCAGTATCCCTACATCCTAATCCCAAATAAAATTTAAAAAAACGTGAACTGTTTCCTTAATTAATAATACATTTTTAAATATTTTAAACCGAGCAACCATATTAATATAATTCCCCGTTATTTATTAAACAAATTTCCATGAAATTGTTTAGCATGCGATTCTTCTCTTCGCCAATTTCAATTTTTTCGAGTGGCCTGAGTGAGTGCCGATAAGATAAGGCTCTTAAAGCCATCAACTTAATTGGGCGTTAGTTGTGGCCTTATGTGTGTGCTCATGTACCACTCTGTCACACTCGCTTTCATTGTGTAAGGTCAACACGATTATGGCGATTTGGCCCTCCAAACACGCCCCACTTTCCCCCCACCGCCTTGGATGTAAATGAACTCCAATTGGTATGGCCTAGACCGGCAGTTTCGCTTCCCATTCAATCGAGCGCGTTAATTTCAAAGTACAGAAATAGGTTCCACAAGTTCAAGGTCATTACTAGCTAGGCAGCAGGCGCACACACAGATACTCACTCACGGCCCACACACGCACCGCAAATAACTTGAAATACTCGCCCTCAAATAATAAATAAGCAGCGAATGAATAAATAATGAGTGTATATAGACTTGCGAGCCCCCTATAATGGAAAACAGAGAGCCCAATCGAAAGAGATATGTATGTATGAGCACATTACACGCGCTAGAACATTTGAGAGATTGTGGATCCATATCTGCCCGACTTATGTACTAAATCAGGTAGAGAACGTAGCAACCCAGTGGAAACCTGACCAAACATAATGCTGATAAGCATATTCGCATCAAGAATTTCGGGTTTGCCAAAATAATAAAAACAGAAAACAAAGGCAGAGTATATGCTTAAAAATCAGAGGCGGATTCTAAGTGTGTTATTTGGGGGGTTTTTTAAATATATTTGTTTGAGGGAACAGATATTGGAGCTGGGAATACCATTCCATACTTTCGGGAGTGCTTAATAATATTTAAGTTTATTAATTTTTTTTAAATTATCTTATTACCTTAAAGACTTAGATATAGAAAAGTTTTTAAAAAGTGCCTGGAAATGCTGAGCGTTTTAAAATTATTTTGGCAACTCTATTTATTTTAAACTACTTTAGTCACATAATAATTCTCTAAATATAAAGGTATTCAAAACTTATTGTGACTTAAATATTACTGTTTAAAATACCCAGATTTTTTAAAGATTTAAAGCAGCTGTAAAAATAATTACTCATTTAATTTTTCTGGATGTCGTAAACCCTGAAAAACCCCTTTCGTATCCGCATCTGTGCCAATCGCCTAGGGTTTTGGGCCTCTTCTTGGTATGGGTGAGAGATTGCCAGAACAATTAGACGTCCGCTTCTGTCGCCCCAGTCCACTTATTTATTTGGTGCTCGCCTCCAGTCGCTCATACGCCGCGTATCCGACCGCACACGTTGCGCTCTTCGACGGAAGATTTGCTAGAATACCCCGATTCCAAGAAGTAAAGCAACCCTCTTCGCTCTTTTAGACCTCTCAATCCGCGCCATGTCCTCCGCTGCTCCCAAACTGGTGGCTATTGCCGAGTCGCGTCGCTTCATGATCGATTGCTTCAAGGCCGTGAAGGTGCCCCAAGCCCATGCCGAGGCCCAGGCGGATCTTCTGGTGGCAGCCGATCACCGCGGACACTTCAGTCACGGCATGAACCGCCTGGAAATGTACATTAACGATTTGGCGATTAACTCCACAGATGGCGGAGCAGTTCCCAAGATCCTGAAGGAAACCCCGGCTACCGCCTGGGTGGATGGCCTCAATGGATTGGGCGCCGTCGTGGGCAATTACTGCATGGATCTGGCTATCAAGAAAGCCAAGACCGTGGGCGTAGGGTGGGTATGCGCCAAGGGCTCGAATCACTATGGCATGGCCGGCTGGTATGCAATTCGTGCAATGGAGCAGGGTCTGGTGGGCATGTCCATGACGAACACCTCACCGCTGATGGCGCCTACGAGAGCCAAGGAATCTGCTTTGGGCACAAATCCTCTGTCCCTGGGCGCTAACGCCACCAATGGCGACAAATTCCTGCTGGACATGGCGACCACTGCGGTGGCGGTGGGCAAGATCGAGATCCAGCGCCGCAAGGGAGCCCCTTTGCCCGATGGCTGGGCCCAGGATCCCGAAGGCAATGTGACCAATGACGCTGAGCTTGGCTTTGCCACCGGATGCCTGATGCCGCTGGGAGGATCGGAGCTGACTTCCGGCTACAAGGGCTATGGCCTGGGCGCTATGGTCGACATCCTGTCCGGCGTCATGTCCGGCGCCAACTACTCGACGCAGGTGCGCAAGTGGACGCACGCTGGCGCCGACTCGGCTGCCGATCTCGGCCAGGTCTTCATCGCCGTGGATCCCAATTGCTTTGCTCCCAACTTTGAGGAGCGCATGACTGACTTTAACTCCCGCCTGAGGGGTACTACGCCGGTAAGGATATAACATCTATTATTCATTTTCCCAAATATATTTATACAGTTTTCGTTGACAGACCGATCCCAGCAAGCCCGTCCTCTTGGCCGGCGACAAGGAGAGCCAGGGAATGGCTGCCGTTGATGGTGCTGGCGGTATCCAGTATCTGGAGAATCAGCTCAAGACCTGCGCCAATCTGGCCGAGAAACTCAAGATCCAGCCCCTGACCTTCGTCTAGGGAGGGGACGCAAAAAAGCTAAGGATTTGAAACAGGGGAGCACAGCTCTCCCGTTGCCATATGTTGGAGACGCTTCTGCATTTCGCCGGACCAAAGCACTATGTTACTTTACACTGCAAGAAAAATTGATATTCGCAACAGCTTGATTTGCGCTGGTGCTGATTATATTTTGTTACATATCCTCTTTCGGACCCCAAAGTTATCATAAATGGTAGAGTAAAGACTTGCAGTTGCACTTTTGCATTAGATATGGATATCTAAATTTCTTGTATAAATAGATTATAGATAACTGACCTATATTTTATACACTATCTGTTTTTGGCATTTGATAGCCTTTATGTGTTCAACAAGTACGTAAATATTAAATTGAAAATTATACATTACGATAAAGTGTTTACACTCGATGCGAATGTTCATGTATTTTTAAATTGATGCTAAATTAATTAATTTAAAGACTAATTGGACTGCCATTTGAATGAGCTTTAATGGAACCAGAACAATTGAGCTGTTAATTTTCGTTAGTTCGCGTTTAGCTTGCAGAATCCAGAATAACATCCTTTATAATACGCTCGGCCTCATGCTTGTAATCCTTATGGGCCGTGGGCGACTTGAAGCTCTTCTTGGACTTGAACTCCAGGCACTTGGACTGGAAGACATAGGGTGGCATCGGCTGGTTTTCGCAAGTTACCACATGAATGGCCGTCCGCAGCTCCTCGGGATCCTCTGTGACGCTCATGGACTTGATGAAGTTCACCAGACGCTGATTGTCCTCGGTGAGGCGACGCTTCTCCTCGAGCATCAGCAGATTCTGCGCCTCGGCCATCGCTTGGCGGCGCCAAAAGTTTTTCATGTTCTTGTTGAGCTCTATCAGCTCCTCCTCGGTCATGTCCACGTGATCCTTCAGGTTTAGGGTCTGCACCTTGAACTGCTCGATCTCCGGCACCTCGGTTTCGTCGAAGACCTCTCCGCCCAGGATCACCTTCTCCGACTCGGTCTGCAGCTTCCGGCAGGTGATCGACAGGGCCAGGAGCAGCTCCCCGCTCTTCACATGCTTGTCCATTTGCTGAAATTTAGTTGCGGAAAATGAAAGTTGGACACTTCATACGCCTTAGATTATAGCCTTACCTTGGTCAGTTCGTAGCACTCGCCGGTGAGGATCCGAAGCTTCTCGTGCGTGATTTTCCGATCCATTTCCTGGTTGAGCTCGATCTTCTTGCGTACGTTGGTAAAGTACTGGAACTCCAGACGGAGGTCGTTCAGCGTAGAGTTGTTCTCCGAGTCTATGCGAACCATCTCGCGATGGAGTTCCGCCTGCATGTTGATGTACTTGGCCTCCTCGGCGTTCAGCTTGCGTGACTCCTCCATGAAGGCCTCCTGGCGCTCGGTTAGCCAGCTGATCTTCTCGTACTTGTGTGCATCCAGCTCGGTGCTCCGCAGCGACTCCACAAACTCGTTGAGCTGCTGCTGCATCTCCAACATCTGGTAGGCCACCTGGTCCCGGATGCGGAACCTGTTCTCGATCTCGGTGTTGACGCGATCGTCGCGCTGCTCCAGGTAGATGCTGTAATCCTCCTTGAGCTGGTCGCGCGTGGTTATATTGGTGGCATGGATAATGTTCTCGGCGTTCAGCTGCATGGCCTCCATCTCCTCAGTGCGACGGCGCACCTCGTCGTAGTAGTCGCGCAGCATCTCGTCCGCCTGCTGGGCGTACATCGTCTTTAGCCCCCCGAGCATCACGTGGAAGCAGTCGCGGATGTGGTCAGCCAGCTCTATCGTCTTGCTGTAGCAGTGCACGTGCTGGTCCTGCGTCTGGGACATATCATCCAGCAGCATTTTGATGTGGTCCGACTTGGCATTGATCTGGCGCTCCGAGCGTTCGCCCCAAGCGATCATTTCCTCCCTCAGCTCCTTGATCTTGATCTCGCGACAGAGCTCGTGCCACTCATCGTTGCCGCGCTCCTCCATGCGCTTGCCCATCTCCAGCTCCCGCATCAAGGCATCCTGGAAGGATTACGGCAATAAAGATGACTTATCTAACAAACTTTTCTGTGTATTAACTTAAAGTTAATAAAAGTTAAACCTTAAAATAAGCTTAAGTTAATATAAAAGTTAGATCCTTGCTTAAAGCAATGCATATTTTGGTGCCAACTGTACTTACTCGCATGATCAGGCGCTTTTCCGCAATAACGGCCAACCTCTTGGCCTCCCTCCTGTTGGCCTTCTTCTGGGCCTTGGTCAACTTGGGTGGTCCTGCGGGCTCAGTTTCCAGTTCCTCGAGGTAATTCATCGAAATACGCTGTATATTTGCCAAAACGTCCGCCATTTTGGTTTTTTGTATATGAAAATTAAGGGGAATAAAGAAGTATATAGGATTTTTTTTATCGAAATATTGTTTTATCAAGATTAATTTGTGGCTTCGCTATAGTGGAATTGAAAGCTAAATCAAAGTTTGGGAGAGTTCTCTATAATAATGCTCAGACGCCAAGGTGAAGGTTGAAACTCTCCAAATTATTTAATATCTAAACTTTCAATAGAAAAAGATTCTAGCTCAAGTTCTCAAGTAGATATTTTATGGCATTCGAAAAAATTCCTTTTTGAAATTCAAATTCCAGAGTGGCCGTATTTCAGTTTTTCTCAAAAAGCCTAGTAAAAGCTATCCCGCCAATGAAGCTTTGAGCTCTCTCTTAATTTCGGCGCAGCATCTAAAGCTTCGCCTCGCTGTGATTTCACGCAGTTGACTCTCAAAGCTTGGCTCGCGCGGTTGCTTATCGTTCGGACGGCAGGAGCAGGACTCCCCCAAAGAACTCTAAGGGCAAATCCAACCACTTGGCCACTGAAGGCACGCCACATCGTGTGCGCTGTGTTTTATTTTTTTCCCGGCAGCAGCGCGCCTTGTAAACAAAAATAACTCTGCTGCCAGCGAGAGGGTGGTTACAACCCCCAAAACCGCCCCAACGAAGCCAACTACAAAGCTTCGGACTCCCGGCTGCGGACAAGGGCACTCCCGGCTGTCCTGGCTGGCAACTTTTTCGGGGTTGCAGACAACGACGACGACGAGGACGGCTGGCAAACAAGCTGCGAATGCGACTTTAAATGTCCATAAACATTCAGCGCAAATAAAATAAAAGCGAGAACCTCTCGTATCTCGTATATTGTATCTCGTTTTGCAAGTTTATAGTGTATCTCGTGCAACGAAAATGAGCGAATCCGGCGGCTATCAGAAGCTGCCGCCCGGCTGGGACTGCAAATATGATCAGGCGACGGGCAATTGGTGAGTCTCCACTGAATGCAACCCGAGGTCATAAATATTTATGCTTGCATTAACCGCTTTATATTGCGAGTAAAAAGAGTGATTGGGGAGCCTGGCTTGGGCTTGACTGTACCGACAAGATGGAGCGGAGCGGAGGAGGGAAACCTGATAGGTTGCCTCGGGAGGCGGTGGCTGATGAATTTGCGTGCCTTGCCCTGGCTGCCTTCCGCGGTGGGTGGATGGTGGGTGGCCTCCTGCGATGGTAGGGCGGTGATTTGCGGTGGGCGGTGGCAGTTTAAGCTCCCCCGTCACACGGCGACTTTAAAATGCCAAGTGGGCGGCGGCGGGAGTCCAATAAAGTGAAGGTTTACGACGTTTGCTTTTACGGTGGGAAAATTATTCAAGGGGTTTTCTCGGAGTTCATCTATGAATACTTTCCCTACAAATTATTCGGGTTTAATGATGTGTATTTTTCTGGTTTTATTGAAGCATACATAAACTTAAAGCCTTAACATCAGAGTGTGAAATAAACAATTAATGTGTTATTTTTTGTGGCACACAACTGTTGTTTATATGCAAAATCTATGCTTAAAAATATCTAAAAGACGAAGAGTAAATAGTACTTTGTAAACAAATAAATTTATAAAACCTAACTTGTTCACTTTCAAGTTAGGTTTTATAAATATACTTGAATATAGAAGATTATTTTACAAAGGAAAAATAATCAAATCTTTTTCATTGATAGTTTTGGATTTTAGTGTAATTTAAATGAGTTTCCAATGTCGTTAGTTCTATTCAGTTTAACTCTATAAATTCTAAACTTAACTGTCCAAGAAACAAATAAAACAAGGAAGAAAGCAAACTTCGGGAAACCGAAGTTTGTATACCCTTGGGATTTATTCATAAAATCATCATAATTTCAAATTTAAAAAAATTTTTTAGTTGGTGATATAAATAAATCTGTACCATGCATTTAGAGTTAAGTGCTGACCAAGAGTAAATGAGATTTTTAGGGTCGAAAATTACTATGAAGGCTTCTGACTGAAATTGTAATACCCTGTAAGGGTAAAAATTAAAGGTAAACATTTTAAAATAATAGAAAGAGTACGAGTTGCTACATATTAGCTCCGTTTTCTTTTCGTCAGTTTCTTGTATACATTAAATTAATAGCTTATTTCACTTGTATAAAAGAGGCCTCAAATTAATGTGATATGCAAGCCAATCGAAGACACTTTTCTTCAGTAAGCGAATAAATAAAAGGTGTTGATAACCTTTTACCTTTGAACTCCCAAGCACCCATGTGTGACCCCCATGTCTTTCAATGGAGCACTCCCAGTGGGAGCTCCTTAGCCACTCCAACTGGCCTCGTTCTTAGATGCATAAATTGTGTCACTTCCGCGTCGCTGGATGCCAACGGGTTCTTTAATTCCTGAAGAAGCCTCTCCTATAAAATCCCCATTCCCCCCAGCGGGCTTGTGCAATTAAGCAGCCAACCCAAAGACCCTGTCATACGTTAATTCAAGGGGCCACTCAGCCGGAGACGAGTTGTTCTCTGTAGAGTCCCATTCCCAAATCAGAGCTGAGATTGCCTGCCAAACGATGGAAATGATGACGACTGCTCGCCCGCCTTTTGGCAGCTACTTGGCACGTGCCTCGCTTTAGAGCGCTCCTCCACTCCCTTCACCCTTTACCTGTCCGCTTCCCCGGAGGAGGCATCAACATGTGGCCAGCATCCGAGCCTGAGACCGAGTCCGTATCCGCATCGGCTTCCGAAAACCACCACCAGCCAGCCGGCCGGCAGTAAAAAACCCACCCTTCTTCTGGCAGCTCCAGCCGGAGCTTTCGAATGGCCCTGAGCGGACATTGGGCTCTGGAAGGGAGGTCATTAGATGGCCTTTGATTCGCGCCAAGCTCATCATGTCCCACTCTTGATTCCCCTTCCAGCTATTACATAAACTACCTGACCAAGGCCATGCAGCTGGAGGATCCGCGCGGACGCAGTTACAGGCAGCTACAGAACGAGCGCTGCTCCACGGAGTCGATAGCCTTGCAGGTAAGGTCCCCTTCACGCCGTCCTTGCACTTATCGATTATCCTGTGCGCTCGCACTGTGTCACTTTGGCTCCCTGCAGCAGATGGTCAGTCAGGCGCAGACCTCGCACAACAGCTCGCCGTACCACGTCCATCCCAGCAACAATTTGACGGCAATTCGGGCCTTTCAGGAGCGACAGCAGCCTACGCTTCACAACATCTCGACCAGTCCGCTGCTCTCGGCCTCCTCCAGGGGACACTTGGTAAGTGGGACAACAAGAAAACGAGAAAAATAACAAGAAATGATTATTTACGTGGGTTCTAATTTGTGAATTACTCCAAATATGGCATGGCATTAAATTTGAGGGGCTTTGAAATCTCTTCAAGCTTGTGAACACTCAAAGAAAATTTGTGAATATTGTACTTTAAAGTCTTTAAAGCCATTTCTGTGATGTGATAGTCTATGTCCTACACTTTATAAATCGATACTGCTTAAACAAGGCCATAGAAACCTACACTATCAAAGAACTTTAATCATATTTATATTCAATATGAAGGAAATACTTAAGTATCTTAAATGTACCAATGAAATAAATACTGTGTATTTTCAAAATATTTGGATAAATATTTTATTTAACAAAGAAATAATAAAATATTAGACAAACAAAACAAAAATTAGAGTCAGTATACAATAAAATATAAATATTCTTTTCCTGACCTTACAGGAAATGTCATCACCCTTGCCCTTTCAGCGGGCTCGCTTGGGTCCGAATCTTTCGAGGCGCTCTACTATCCAGGAGACCTCATTTACCAACCAGGCCGAGACGGATGCGGTGGTGACCAAGATCCAGAACATGTTCCCCACGGCGGGCGAGCATCACATCCGCCTGCTGTTGAAACGGTAAGTAATTGGATGTGCAATTAACCGAGCTTTTGTGCTAAGTCCGCTAATCTCCACTAATCTGTCTTCTCACACGCTGCCTTGTATGCCTAATGCCTAACGCCGCTTACTGCACCCACGATTAACCCACGATCAAACCCAATCCCACGCTTACTAACCCACGAACCCACAGCTACTATAACAGCGAGGCCGTCGTCATCAGCGCCCTGCAGGTGGAGAAGCACCCGGTGACCATGCCCGGCCCCTTTGTGACGCCGCCCTCGCAGCGGCACCTGTTCCACAGCAGGTCCGCCTTCTACATGACACCACCGGCGCGTCGTCCGGACACGGTGGCTAGTCGCTGCACTTCGCGCACGGCTAGCCCCCTGCCCGGAGGACGCTTCGGTAGTCTCGTGAGCGTGCAGAGCGGTCCAGGCGGCCCCGGAGGTCACCAGGTGCACCCGGTCCTGCCCCCGGGGTCAGCTGTGCCGCCGGCTCTGCACGGATCGCCGCAGTGGCGTAGCTCGCCGAGGCCGCACTCGTCGCCCAAGATGAAATTGAGGTTCGCTGGGGGTTGCAAATTTGGGATGAAACAGAAAGGTGTCCGCTAAAAAGAGAGATGGATTCTAAGGGAAAAATAACTGCCTAAGGAAGATATTTCTATACATTAATAATGGGTTTCCAATTAGTCGGAAAAAAGGTTTAACTAAGATAAGTTTTTATTTTCAAAATTGAGAAATAGAGAACTTAGAAGAGAGAGAGTTATTTAGTATTAGACAATTATAATTAGGGCATCTTTTTTTACATTATCCTCACATTTAACACTTAAATTGAACTCTATGGGAATGGCATTTTTTGAAACTATTAATGTTGTAAGCTACTTTGTCAAAACAACTTTCACTTCTCTTCAGCTATACTTTAGTATTAATACTTAAAAATTAAAGCTATAAAACCTTAATAACACAAATTTAACCCACCCTTAATCCAGATACATGAAGAACATCTTTCCCAAGGCGGACGAGGAGCTGCTCCTGGATATTTTGGCCAATGCGGATAACAACGTGCAGTTCGCCTCGGAGAAGTTAATTTCCCTCGGCTACACAAAACGCGAAATGCAGCAGCCACACAGACCCAACAACCGGCCACCTGAGTTGGCTCAGGATCAGCAGGCGGGCGGTGACCAGGGCACGAAGCATATCCCACTGCGACCCAAGGAATACACCGAGGAGGAGAAGACCAAAAGTGAGTGTATGCCAGGAATAAATAGCCTCACTAATATCTTTCATTTGCAGTGCAAACGTTGCTCAAGGAGAAGTATCCACAAATTGCCGAGCGCATTATCTTGATGGCCCTGGAGTCGGTTAACTACGCCGAGGATCGGGCCATACAAATTCTGCAGATCGTGCAGGACGAGGATGAGCAGAGGGCTCAGAAGCAGGCTCCATCGAATCCCAAACATCTGGAGCTAACCAGGACCACGGCTGACGAACAGGTGGACGGTCCGAGGACCGACGACAGGTAGCTCTTGTCCCGAAACCTAACGCTGATCATGGCCAAGGTCGTTGCCAGCCGCTTTCTGCCCCACCCACACCATTTCTCTCTATGCCCCGCCGCTTTATCCGTTTGTTAATCGACTGCCTATTTTCTCTGTGAACTTTTGTTGCCGCCTAATGACTAAACCGAACCCCCGAAACCAAACGAACCACACACCACTGTCCGCTTGCTTTGCGCCATGCCACGCCACGCCACGCCATCCGATCTCATCCAGCCTGCTAACCGTGGTGTTGGAGACCAAGCCTGCCTCCTCATCCGCATCCGCATCCAAATCGAAGCCACCTCACAAGCGCCACATACTGCCATCCATCAATGTCACCACACCGTCGACGGCCACCACCCAGATCATTTTGGGCCCGGTCACGCCGATGGCCACTCCCACAGTGGAGGAGCGGGAGGAGCCGCCGCATATATCATCCATCTCGAGCGCATCCTCATCGCATTCATACGCCTCACCCGCACAGTCACCCTGCACGGGCATCCTGCAGCAGGGCTACGAGCGCCTGACCACCAAGGGCATCCTGGCCAGAGGCACCACTGGCGCCGGCGAACCGAACACGCACAGCTACAGAAACAACTACAGCATCAGCGGCTACCTGCATGGCTCCTCGAATGCTAGTGCTAGCTCCTACTCCTCCTACTCCGCATCAATGACGTCCTCATCGCTGGCCTCGGCCACATCGGCCCAGTCCAACACCTCATCCATTGGGAGGGCAACATTCGAAAGTCGGGCACGCGCCAAAACAGACTCACTGAAGTATGCCCAAAACCGTAACCTTTTCGCTAACAGTAGAGTCAGTCGTTGCGCATGCGTTCTTTTTTGGAAGGATCTTGCATGGCAGGGAATCCTCTGTTTGGAGTTTATCCTATTTTTGTACTTATCCTTGTTGCCCGTTTACTTTGGCATGCCTAACGCTTATTTACTCTGTTCAAAGTGCGATTTAGTTGCTTAATAACATTCGAAATTGCCCCATATAGGATAAGGCAGCACTCCTCTGGTTTTGGCAACTCCCACAATTCGGAATCGGCAGAGTTCCAGTCTATTATTGAGCGAATGGCCAGCTTGGGGCCCAATGCCCAGCTAACGAAAGGAGCGGATGAAACCCTTTTACTGTGAGTAAATAAAAGAAAGAATTATTACAAATACGCACTATGATAATACATTTTGCACTACTCGATTTAAAATTGCTTTTAAGGAGTGGAGTTCCTACTTAATATGAAATTTGTGCCTCCACAGAGCGGACTATGTGACCTGGAATGGTCCCAATACCACTCTATTGCAGAAGCACTCCACACAGGGATCGGATGCCAGTCTCTTGGCAGATCGCAGCTACAAGCCAACTGGCAGAAACTCGGAACTGTGCAAGGGAGCCCAGGCTGGACTAGCCAAGGGCAGCATCTATGCGCGGGGCAGCAATAAGAGCCCCAATATCAAATGCAACTAGGCGGGTCTATCCACATCCAAGTTCCCGTCAGAGTGCCAAAGAGAGCGGAGATGAATCTTAGTGGCGACAAGCCAAGCACAACCCTCCAGAAATCCAGACTTACCATTAATATATGTGTCATTAAATGTATTTTGCTCTACATATTGTCCCCCGAATCTCGCCCGCACACACGTCACGTGTAGATCTCCAAAAACCAACAACACACATTCCATCCAAGCTCCAATTATTTTGTAGTAACTCGTAAATAAACACAGACTTTAAAACTAACAAACTTACTTAATATAATGCGTGTCTGGAGAGAGGGATTATGTTACAGAAAACCTTGAAAAGGTGCACCTAGACCTCGTCCTCGTTGAGAAGCATGTTGGGAATGCCATCGGTGATGGGGAATACCCTTCC
The DNA here is from genome assembly GCA_008042675.1 of Drosophila seguyi. Taxonomy (NCBI): domain Eukaryota; kingdom Metazoa; phylum Arthropoda; class Insecta; order Diptera; family Drosophilidae; genus Drosophila; species Drosophila seguyi. Next base: position 58,085 of record VNJU01007901.1, read on the forward strand.
GGTTTCCGGACACTCCAGTTGGCCCTCGAGCACATCGATCTCGAAGAGCAGGTGATGGAGCTTATGCAGGAGAGCCTCGTTTTCTCCAATGTTTTCAGGCTGTGTGGCGGGTATGTCTTCAGCTAATTCCGCCTGGAAGGACATTTTAAAGATAAATATATCAGTAGGATTCTTTGTTAGATTGCATTTCAATTAATAGATCTCGTTTGTACACATAACTTTTGTCCCAAAATAGCAAAACAATTTCAGTTATTCTTTTCAAAAATTAATAACAATTTTAAATAAAATAAAGTTTAAATTTAGTATGCAGTATGCAGAGGCTCAGAAATGCTAGCCCTGAAAAACATTCCAAAATGAAATAAATGCATTATTGGTAATTGTATTATGTTAAAATACCTAATTAACAATTTCAAGTATAGGAAATGTGTATATATATTGCAAATATGAACAGATATTTTCCTCCATAAAAACAACTTATGGAAAACTTACCACCTGGGCGGCGCCATAGACGGCCGACCAATCCAACTTGGGCAGGAGGCGTTCCACAAAGGTGGGATTGAACTCCGTCTCCACGACTTCTTTTTTGTTTATCTAAATTAAAAATAAAACAGTCAGTCAATGGAAATATCAATACAGGGAGAACCTCCGATACGCACCGTCAGCTTGAGGGGAAATCCCACCTTTACGCCCTTTATGGCCATGGACGTGAGGAAGTTGTATGTGCTGAGCTTCATTCTGGATACTTAAATCCGTCTTTCAACCAGTAATTAAAGTTCGTTTAGGTTTCAAACAAATGTTTTTGCGGCGCACGTTGTATTTTTCTGCTTCTTTCCACATTTGCCAATCTCACGTTGTATTGTTGATAATATATATAAATATACCATTTATCGATATTTTTATTGGTTTTTTAAATATAATAATTTTTTGTTTTGACATGAAAATATCATTAATACGAATTTGTTTTAAATATCCCATAAACATCAGAAAATAGCAAATTTTTTTTGTTAAATTGCCAATATTATTATTTATAACTCGAATAAATTAAGTGTTTTAAAATAGCCATCCATGGCGATAAATAACGCAATTTACACAACTGATTACCATATGTGTGTCCGTCGACACGCAACGATAATCTTTAGATAAATAATGTTTAAGAAAAGGTAAATAATATTTTTAAAATGCTCGATGATTCCCCACCAAACATCGATGTTAGCTATGTTTCCAAAACATCGATGGTTAACCGAAAAAAAATCGTTTAGAAAAAATATCGATATATTGATATTTTTACATTCAACAACTTCTTCACCCAACTGTCGCAATTTAACGTCTTTTAGCCGTTTCTAGATGTTAGTTGGACTAGAAAACCACATAAAACACTGACTGAGATCGGAATAAAGGCGTGAAGGCTAGAAATGGAGGACATATTCCACTGGTGCCGCGAGGGCAACTCAATCCAAGTGCGCCTCTGGTTGGACGAAACGGAGCACGACAACAATCTGGGGTAAAACTAAAAAGAAAACTTACTAGCTCTCGTCGGGCACTTTCTAAGTGCTGAAGACATCGCTGAAGGAAATTCCACTGCTATCTTAAGAACGCTGCCTTCCCAGGAAACCTATTTAGTCACCTTCGATACGCCCAATGCTTCGAGGCTCTTTCGGGCAGTGACGTCATGATTTATTCTTGTGTTGTGTAAACAGATGAATGGAATGATTGAAAATATATATATATGTGTACGTTTGTGTCGTGTGTGCATATCGCGAGCATAAAACCTGCTTCCCACACTATGATTACCTGTTAATTTCCATAACCTGGCCATCCAGATGTATTTTTGTGTCGTACAGGATCTAGAATCGATCCTTTGAACGTTTTTTATACCCAATGATGACATTTTCTATATTTAGTATATATTTTGTACAATTTTGTACTTAAGAAACTATAATTCAGATATTTAATCTAATTTAAGCGACGACCATGGCTTCAGTCCGTTGCATTGGGTGGCCAAGGAGGGCCACTCCAAGCTGGTGGAGACCCTGCTGCAGCGTGGAGCTCGTGTAAATGCCACTAACATGGGCGACGACATACCACTCCACTTGGCGGCAGCCCACGGCCACCGCGACGTGGTCCAGATGGTAAGAGCTAAACAGTTTATCAAAAAGTAATTCAATTAAACCGATTCCAACTGTTTTAGCTACTGAAAGAACGTTGCGATGTGAATGCGGTGAACGAGCACGGCAACACGCCGCTGCACTACGCCTGCTTCTGGGGCTACGACATGATCTGCGAGGATCTGTTGAATGCGGGCGCCCAGGTGGGGATTACCAACAAGGACGGGCACACGCCCATCGACAAGGCCAAGCCCAGTTTGGCCAAGAGGCTGCAGGATCTGGTGGAGAAGAGCGGCCGCGAAGTGAAGGTGATCAGCTTCAAGGAGCAAAGCTGGCAGGGCATGAAGACCAGGTCCAGGGACGCCACACTGTCGCGCTTCAAGGGGATCAGCATGGGAGATTTGGATCTACATACCAAGCTCTCGGTGACGCCATCGGGAGAAACATGGCGCGGACGCTGGCAGAAGAACGATGTGGTGGCCAAGATCCTGGCTGTTCGCCAGTGCACGCCCCGCATATCGCGTGACTTCAACGAGGAGTTCCCCAAGCTGCGCATCTTTTCGCATCCGAACATTTTACCCATTATTGGCGCCTGCAACTCACCACCTCATCTGGTGACCATTAGTCAGGTCAGTGTGTTAACCCAGCTATTCCTTGTCATATATTAATGTGCCCTGTTTAATTTTCAGTTCATGCCTCGTTCGTCGCTGTTCAGCCTTCTGCACAGCAACACCGGCGTGATGGTGGACACCAGCCAGGCGGTTAGCTTCGCTTTGGACATTGCCCGGGGAATGGCCTTCCTGCATTCGCTGGAGAGGATCATACCCACATATCACCTGAACAGCCACCACGTGATGATCGACGAGGACCTGACTGCGAGAATCAACATGGGCGACGCCAAGTTTTCGTTCCAGGAGAAGGGACGCATCTACCAGCCGGCCTGGATGTCGCCGGAGGCTCTGCAGCGCAAGCAGGCGGATCGCAACTGGGAGGCCTGCGACATGTGGAGCTTCGCCATACTCATTTGGGAGCTGACAACGCGTGAAGTACCCTTCGCCGAGTGGTCACCAATGGAGTGCGGTATGAAGATTGCGCTGGAGGGCCTCCGTGTCAAGATACCGCCGGGCACCTCGTCGCACATGTCCAAGCTGATTGGCATCTGTATGAACGAGGATCCTGGCAAACGGCCCAAGTTTGACATGGTCGTGCCCATTCTGGAGAAGATGAAGCGCTGAAACCGGCGTTGAGTTGGAGCAGCGGATGCCAAGCCAAAATGTGCCTTGAGAAACCATCGTTTTGCCAACTAATTGTAATTACCACTTTGTGTTAACTTTGTCTAACTGAGCCTAACCCAAAAAACCGAACCGAACCGTCCCGCAAGGGCAGCCAAGTGCAGTCGGAGCAAGTGAGAGCTTGTTCCCTGCTAGAATTTATGTTTCTTTGTCTCACCTGTTTTTTAAACCTATGACCTACCGTCAATAATTTGCGCGGGTGCTCGATTTTGTCGTACATTTTAAGTTCGATAACCATTAGGATCGTATTTATACAGAATATATATTTGTTACTAATTAAACTCGAGTGCATTTTCGTACCTAGTAAGAGAAGAGGTGGGTACAAAATGGCAGCTTTTCCCGCCGAAGCTTTTCCGCCGCGAAGCAAAACAAAGCGAGAGCTTTCCGGCGGAGTGGATGCAGATGGGTATGCAGCGGGTGGGAGTCGGGTAACGCGAGCGAGGCGTCCCTGACCTGGTTTCCATTTCATGCACGCGATGTGTGCAGCTCGCGTGGGCAGCGCGAAAACCCAGCGGTAGGCAGGAGAGCGCCGGCGTGGGAAATTCTCTCGGAGAGCAACACAGAAAGTGTGTTTGTTTTTAAATTGTATGTTTGAAAAATATTTTAACTCTTTTAAAATGTAAATGCAATTTGCCCTTCATTATTATTTCACTCATTTCTGTAAATGTAAATATATAAATCTTACCTGAATTTCCCGATATGTCTACTATTTTATTTTAGTTCGAAATAAATAATTTATTTATTTCTTGGTACACTGTATACTTGGTTATAAACTAAGCTACAGGGTAAAAAAAGCAAAAGCTGCTGTGGGTTTTGGTTTAATAAATTATTTACTTAATATTTCTTCGTCTTTTAAAGAATCCTTTTTTATGGAATAATGGAACGGACTAGGTTTCCTTACACATAAACAACACATAAATTTTATAATATCCAACAGTTTATTTTGAAATTAGTACACTGTTACCCACTTTTCGCTGCGTATTTTAAATCCTACTTAGTTTATTTAATCCCCGAAATTGTATATTTTGGTATCCTGCCAATGCTTTTTCTCCTCTCTTGGCTGTTCCGGCTCTCACCGGCTTTCGGCTCTCTGTTTATGTTTTTGCGGCAACATTTTGTTCGACAAGCTTGCACTGCAGCGAGCCATGTGATTGTTTTGCTGGCTCGCTTCGCTCTTCCCTCGGCACATCCTGTGGCAGGTCCTTTTGGCTGGTGCTGCTACCGCCGCTGTTGCAGCTTTAAAAACTTTTTGCTGCATTTTGTTGTCGTCGTCGTAGTCGCCGTCGTCCTGTCGCTGTCGCTATCGCAGTCGCTGTCGTAGTCGCAGCTCAGAGTCGTCGTCGCTTTTCGGGCCCAGAGGCTGGTCGGCTCGGTCTCCGGAAAAAACGGCAAAACTGCAGTGGCCAAAAGCCGATTTACAGTATTCCATGCCAGTTATGACGGCAAACAGCACTTCCGCAATAGCCAAAGACCCGTCACTTGGCTAGCGTCTCCGCGGGACCATATCCGACTTGTGGCGAAATTGAATTCTAAATCTGAAGAAAAGTGAGAGTTTCCGGGATTTGTCCCCAAAGTGAAAGTGAAAAAATCCATGGCATCTTTTAGGCGCAGCGCATAAAAGAGACACTCTCCGCTTCGAAGGAACTCACTCACTCATCACTCACTCACACATTCCTTTGGATCGGCGGTGCAGCTGCTTAAATGTATTTTAGTGACAGCTCTCAACAACGGCCAGCCCCTTGGAGGGCCGGCAATCCATGGAGTATTCAAGCACCACGGGTTTGAATCACATCATCGCCGAGGAGGAGGAAAAACCGCCGCAGCAGCCGCAGCAGCAGTCCACCAAAACCAGGTTAGTGTTTATAAATACGGGCTGGGCCTCAATGTGTGCCCCATTTTTATGACCACACCTGAGAAGAGCCAAGGGGGGCTTATGGTTATTTTCTCTTTCAATTAACCATACAATTGGCCGGGATAAAACGGGGAACGCGGAACGTGAACGTGGAACTTTGGTGGCACATACAGTTTGCCGCAGTTACTCCATCATTCATTTGGCTGACGAGTGGGCCACTAACCTACTTCCTTCACACACAAAAGCCGCAGTTGCAGCAGCAGCATCTGCTGCTTATTGTTGCTGCTGCCGCAGATGTTGCTGCCGGCATGCCACGCCCACACAATGGGCCTGCCGAGATGATGTTGGCGTTGATGAGTGAAAATGTGAAAATTACTTGGCAGGCTGATGGAAATAAACGACGACAGTGCATAGCAAATGCCGAGATGGACTCGCACTCCGCGGAGCCCATGCCAAAACGAGTAAAAGTGCCCCCAGTTCATCCTCAAAGCGATCGATGGTCGGCTGCATAAATCAAAAGTTCCATTTTGCAGATTTCAGCACTGCAGGAGCGGAGGAGCAGAGGAGACGCTGGGGAGCCGAGGCGCTGAGCAACAGAGGAGCAGCACAAAGAGGCACATACATTGAAAGGACACGAGGAAGGAAATGGAAAAGGGCTCGGAAACAGGCCCGGGCATGGGCACGGACGCGGGCGCGGGCATGGGCATGGGCTCCTTGCCAACCTAAAATGCCACATGGGCAAATATTTCACTTGTGCTTTCGAGCGGCGCATTGAAAAGCGAAAATATTGTGACAATACAAGCAGCAACACAGCAGCAGCAGTAGCGGCAACATCAGTGGCAGCAACAGCAACATCAGACTCAAGTGGAAGACACTTGGGCGAAGTGCATAACAACGTGGAAATATTGTAAAGGCAAACTACAAGACTAGTAGCTATGGAAATTTCTATCAAAAATGATAATCTTCAACGAATCACATTTTAATAAATGTACATTAAGGGGAAGCATTAAAACTTAAAAAAATATATAATTTCGACGATTAACATATTATTGCTAAACTTTAGATAATAAATTCATATTCATATCAGTATTTAGTACCAAATTATGAACTTAATTTGCAAAATATCAGTTAATGTATAAACATGTTCAGACTTTTTTTTTAGATGTTTTGTAATAACTTAGATAAAACTCTGAAGGAGAACTTAACGCATTTAAATAATTTTATTATAAACTTTAATTAATAGCTTTCCCTTACGAAAATACATCACGAACGGAACGTTTTTGTTCTATGGAAATGTCCTTATAACTACTAAATGCAATGACAGCAACAGCTTCAGCTTCAGCATCCACAAAGTGGAAAAAGGACATGTGGAAATGCGAAAAGAAGCCGCAGGATGTGAGAAGATGCAAAGCATCTATTGATTTTTATCCCATCGGGGCGGCTGGCTTTGGTTTGACTTTGTTTTGGGGTCTACCCCAAGCCACAGGGCGTATGAGTAATGCCCCAGGCAGTTGAGTTGCGTATACTTGATTTATACGGCTCTCTTGAGATGGCGTCGTAGCCCAGCTGGAAGTGCAATAAATCCCGAGATTTGCATAGACTTTAAAAACCTGAAAAGCAAACAAACCGACAGCAAAGACCTCTTAAATTTCAAGCACCGCACAACTATCGATCAAAGTGGGCTAAAGTCGGCCGGCAATACTCCGAGCGTTAGCCACCCACAAGAACGCTGATGTTCAATAAATTCTGTGTCGGTCCGAACTAGGGAAAATGGCCAATTACGAGGCAAAACGAGTTAAGAATTGTGCCAGCAGAGAGATGGCCGATACAGGAGCTCCTCCTCCGCTCCTCCACCATCCCCTTGACCGTCTCGTACATATATATATCTCTTGGAATAAATGGCCATAGCCGCCTGCACTTAACATGAATGGCCATTTTTCCAATCAATTACGTACAATGGGGGGAGGGAATCGGCGAAGGGTTTGGACAGAGGCTTGGGAGTGGGAGGGCAGTGGCACCGGATAATAACGGAAAGAGCTGAAAACGTGCAAGGCAAATAAACAAAGGGGGATGGGGCCTAAGGGAGGTGGTGTATGGTGTGTGGCAAACTTGAGCTAACGATAATTATTTGAATTTTTAAGCAACGCTGCGGCTTTCCTTTGCAACAATTACCTTTGGCATTGACATTGCGGAAACTCAAGGAGAGAAATTCCAAAGACCACTGCCATTAGGAAATTCTCGAGAGGAAAAAGAGGATTAAATAAATATTTGTTGATTATAACAAAACCAATATAATTACATTCTTGAAGCCACTGGTCTTCCGGTATTAACTTTTAAGATATTTTATGAATAATTGGTATATTGCATACATATTTTATAGAATATTCTTTGAATTGAGCATATTTTCTTAGGACTTTTCACTTTCATGACTCCCATTTATACCCAAAAATTTTGGAAAATCTTTTCCAGACTACCTGTGATTGGGAGCTACTTCAAGATTGAATCGCCAACCGGATCGCAGCCAATCGCAGCTTTGGGCACCCAGCGTTGCCTCAACACGCCCCCGACCACGCCTAGCAGTCCGCTGCGGGAAGCCCCTCAGAGCCCCTCGGACGGACACGTCTCGTCATTGAGCTCGCACTCAGGATCGGGATGCAGTGACATCCTCTTGGGTGAGTCCTTAGTCTGAGTCTGACCCCGGGGCCTTGGGCCTTGGGCCTTCGGACTCCCACCTCCCATCGTTCGAATTGATTGCATTTTTCGACTGACAGTATTTAGAGCTGCCCACGAAACAGATCATGACCCAGGCAAGAACATAAAAAAGGGGAAAAATCAAAGGAGATAGGTGTCGACGAATGGCAGGAGCATTTTATTGAGGTTGCTGACATTCGCCTCTAGCTTTTCCCCTTGGCTTTTCCCTTCCTGCTCCCAATCTGCGCCACTTTTGGCTTACTTTACCCTACATGCCAGCAGCAGCAGCAGTGAGTGGGAAAAAAACTGGCCAGAAATACCAGCCCGCCCTGCCACAATCTGTGCCACATTGCTGTCGTGCACTTGGGGAAAAAGTTGAATTCCTATGCTAGATTTCCTAATACCAATTAAATAAAATATTTCCTGTAGCAAGAAAGGGTAAAAAAATTCCTAAAAAATACCCATTTATTTTATTATTAAATAATACATTTCCAAAACTACTACCAAATTGTAAGGTTATTCGTATAATTTAGACTATTAGGATAAAATATGTTATAAGAAAAATTTTGAATATTTAAGTGTCCTTTTATGGCATTAGGTTCTCTAATCCTGGTAGTTACTTTCTAAATTCACAACAATATTTTTTTGTTGTGCAACATTTCCCATTTCTGCCATGACGTTTGCATGGGCATCTCTCTGGGCAGTTTACACTATGTATTTTCTGGCATTCTGACACTGGCATGGCGTCATGGGGATGGAAATGTAATAGTTTTGAGCTAGAGTTGCGAATTTCAGCTGTTTGCTGTTCCGCTTAAATTTGAGCATTGTTTGATTTTCGTCCGTTCGCAATTTTTCCTATGACTGCTGTATGCTGCTGCTTCTGCTATGCTTCCCCTTTCAAGTGATAATTTCTAACGCTCACCAAAGGCGAAGTTTGTTTACCAGCCGAGTGCTATCAAAATCAGTCAGGCCTCAACAACAGTAGCAACAAATGGTGGCGAGCGAAAAATGCGCCAAGTAAACAAGAGTCAGCATTTAAGAGTGTTTGAGATCTAGAATGTGCACAGGAAACAAATATTTCGGATTTTAAATATTAAAATCTTTTTAATATTTGAATTAGTGAAAAAAACAAACTTCATTTTTTTAGATTTATAAATACGTAAATAAAAATTCTTTAGAAGTTTTTAAATTAAAAAAAAGCTAATTTAAATTCGCCTTTGTATGGTTTTTGTAAAAAAAAATCAGAACTGAACTCACTTCTTAATATGCACTATAATTCCCATTAAGGTTAGTCGGATATCGGATATCGTGGAAAGTCTAAGGCAAAGCCAGGTTTAAAGCTTGTCTTTTAATTTTTATTCAATATTAATTTTTATTGGATAATATTTTATTATTATATCTACATTAAAATTTCTTAATGTCATTAGTTAGTATCACATTATTTAAGATCTACAATTGCTGTTAATTTTCCTGTGTAGAATCTAAAGGTTGTGTCGGCTTTGGCATAATAATAGTCAAATAAAAAAGACTAAACGCATTTTGTGCCACTCTGCTGCTACCGTTGTTGGTGTTGTTGTTGAGGTTGTTGTTGCTGCTGATGCCTCTCAGATGTTGCCCATGACGTTGCCCACGATAAGTCATTGAACTTAGAGCGGCAACGTAGAGCCAACAATAGCAAAATAAATAGAAAAAGCGAAAAAAAGCAAAGAAGCCAAGGCAACCGCTCCTCCGCATCCCAGCCACACCAACCACCCCCCTTCGATGATAAGTGAAATGCAGTAATATTAAGAATAGTGACCACCGGACCACCCCCCACATCACCCAACTCCTCTTTATCGCCCATCCGCAAACAACTCTCACTCAAACACACACACACACATATGTTCACCTATACACGTGCATGGCGATTACACAATCTCCGCGAGCGGCATTTTCATTTTTCTCTTCCTGGTTCGTCGTCATCGTGCCTCGTTGTATTGGAGAGCCTCTCCGGCCGAGGCGGCGTAGTGTGCGTGCGTTACCGAGTCAGTGTCTGTGTGCAGATCAGGTTTTATCGCTTAACGCAATCGTACACGGCGAGAAATGTGGGGAATTATTAGTATTTCAACTTTAAACAAATGTCTGAGTTAGTTTTTTATCCATTTATTTAAGGTTACTTGAGTATAGCAGTTTTAAATTTCTTATGAAGGGTACCTAAAAGTAGGCAATAAAATTCTTCAAAGGAAAAATTTTGTAATATAAATATGTTACCAAAATATACAAATATATGAAAATATTTGCATATTTCAAATGATATGATTATATTTCATATTATTGAACAAAATATATGCGAAGCAAAAATATTTTGAAGAATGTCCGGACGGCAAGCACTGCTTACCTAAAAAGGAAAAAATGTAAAGTTAACTTTTTCTAGCATTTTTGTATGCCTTTTTTGGAGTGATTTTAAATCACTAAGGTTTAAAAAGCCTACCATAAATTTAAAAACCCTAATACGTAAATTAAAATTATTTCTTACTAAATTTGACACATTTTCGTTTTAAAAAAGATATACCACCGACAAGTTTTTTTTTCTACTTATGTGCTTACTCTAAAAAAAATCTTTTAATATATTTTTCTCTAAAAACTGTTGTGACTGAACACAACATTTTATTTTTCTTGTTGTTTTCGATTCTCGATTTTCAGTGTTCTGGCTTGGGTGGATCGATGGGGGCGGCGGTGCTGCTGCTTCGATTGCTCGGCCGTACTTCGGCGCAGACTTTTCGCTTTCGTGGAGGATCGTGGATATATAGCTTCGGCGATCGCCAAGTTGCCGTTTTCTTGTTATTTACAGTTTCTGGTTGCTTTCGCTGCCCGTTGGAAAAATGGCAAACTCTAGCGTGCAGTCGCTGTCGGCGTTGGCGTTGCCTCTTGCAGTTGTTTTTGTCGCTGCTGCAGTTGCAGTTGTTGCTGTTGCTGCCGCGACTGATCATTGACTTTCGTTGATTCCCTTTTGTGCCAGGCATTCGTCATGGAAATTGTGCAATGCCCAAGGGAAAATGGGGAAAAGTATGTCCGCATTTTACCTAAGAGATAATTGATATTTCATGTTTGTAAACTGGTAAAAACCTATTGGATATTTTAAATTAAATCTGTATTTATTTGGTTACTTTATTTATTTTGTTCCAATAATACCACTCTTTGACTAATTTTCCGGTGTACGAGAAACTGTCTTCCCCATTTTTTTCCAATGATCTTCAAATAATTTTTTTTACGAGCGTATTTTCTGTGCCAAAAATTAGGTTTTTCACTTTTTTGCTGGCCAAAAACACAGCTGCAACATGCAACATTTAAGACTTCCGCATTGCTGCATTTTCTCTCCCACTTGAAGAGAGAGCGGCCTGATGCCGTCTCCATTTCTCCTGCACCTATCCCTTTCCCGCTGAAGGTTCTTTGACCCCCCTTTAAGGCGCCCCCACTTCTTCTCTCTTTCTCTCTTACACACACTCACGCTCCCCAAAGCGCTCTATAGCCTTCTTCCTCAAAGATAGTGCAAACTAACTAACGGTTCGCTCTCTCGCTCTGCGAATTCGCACTGGTGTGTGTGAAATTGATCTTGAGGGGAGCACATATGTGTGTGTGTGTGTGGATGCACTTGGAAGTCGACTGCGCTGCCGAAGTTTCTGCCTACGTCGACTGTGGCAGCGGCAATAGAAATTGAAAATAGCAACCAGGAAAAGAGTTTTGCAAATGGAAAAGTGCAGCAGCGGCAGCTGCAACAGCAACAACAGCTGTAGAGAGAGTGGCATTGCATATTGTTGTTGTTGCTGCTGCAGCAGCTGTTAAGAGTACAAATAATGCTGTTCCTGTTACAACTTTTCCTGCAACAGTTACTGTTAGGCTTTCAATTACAGTTGGTATATTATAATTTTAGTTAAATTAAATAATTTTAACATATTTACAAAGTTATTATACTTGTCAGTTGTTCCTATTATTGTTAATGCAGCCACATAATGGAATTGGTTTAATATTTGTGAATTTTATAACACAATATTTTAAAAATTGGTAGGTATAAGGTTGCTTTTTTTTTTGCAAAAGTGACTTTTATTGAACATTTTATTGCCAGCATTAATAGCTGTTCTCATTAGTTAGCTTTATGAAATAACCTTTAAACTTCTCATCCTTTTGCCTGTTTTGATCCTGTTAAGGTTATTGTTATTTTAACCAAAATGGCTGCTGTTACAGTAAAAATGGCTGTCATGGCAGCTACAGTAACTATTATTTTTGCTGTTACAGCGGTTAGAGCGGCTGTTCTAGCTGCTTTCTTTCCTTGCTGTTAGTGCTCTTGCTGCTGTTAATCGTACTCTTACTGTTCCTTCTGCTGCTAGTGGTGAAGATTAGAAAGATAGAGGCTTCGAGCCAGCAGAACATTGACTCTCCGCTCCACCCGATTTCCCGACTTTTCCGCCGCTCTCCTCCAGAGATTTCGCCTCGTGCTGTGGCGGCGGCGACGGCGGCGCTTCGCAGTTTTCCCACTCCATTGGGCCACACAGCACAGCCACATTCTATTTGCCTGCTCTTTCCACACTCGCACACTCGCTGGCACACTCACTCCACTCACTCCACTCACCAATACACACACTCCGTCTTGGCGAGGCCCAGGCGATTCTTGTTCTTCTGCGTCTCTGCCGCAGAAATCTTGTGTCTTGGACTTTTGCGGGCTGTGTGTTGTCGTAGGTTCTGCAGTTTGGCTTGGATTTTCTGCGGCGCATTTGGAGCGCTGCGAAGTTGGCGCTTGGATCTCGTCGAGGCGAGAGTTTCTTACCGATTTCGATACGTTCGCGCGATCAGCAGCCATCGGAGGATATACTATATATTCGATCAAAAACAATGAATCGCGAGTGCCCGCCCGAATGTCGCAATTGGAATACGCTTGAACTTGGAACGCAGGACTTCGAGAGCAACACGGAAGTGAATTGAAAATTTATGCCATAGAAGAACTACGATCATGACATAACAAACCATTATGAATGCAGAGTGCAAGTGACAAATACAAAGGGAAAGGGGGCGGAAATATAGAAAGAGAAATGGGAGTTGTGCATCATATGAGTGATCACTTAATTAACCAATTTACGAGTATAATGCAGACAAGCTAGCGAGGGAATTATGCAAGCAATCATTAAATCTAAAATCATTAGAAAGCGATAGGGAAGACCCGACTTTTATAAAATAGTTTTTAGATTTCAAATAAATTGGGGAAATAAATTGATTAATTTTTATTTTAATTATTTCTACGTAAACAAGCTTTCTTTCAAATCTTAAATGTTAAAAATTAAGAGTATCAGTTGTCAAACTTCAAAACCTAGTTGAATAATATTTTTATTAATATACTTACTAAAAAAAAGGATGAATTAGATAAAATGTTAAAAAAACTTTCTAAGGCCCACGTTTCGTAATTCTATTCCCCATTGAACCGCAGCTCTAACCCATGCAATTTAGAAACTGTAGCGAATCGAGAATCCTTTTAACGAATTCCCCATAAAGTGCCAAAGGACAAAGAATCACAGAGATTTCCCACAAACATGCTGAGTGGGCGCCATTGCGGGTTGCCAACATCGATTTCCGCGACCAGGACGATGCTGAAGATGATGGATGGCCAGCTGACCGGACCGATCCAAGCACCATGGATGTATACCAAATAGAGCTGGAGGCACAGGCACAAATCCGCTCCAATCTTCTGGTCGACACCTGCGCTAAGCACTCGGCGGAGCAGCAGCAGCAGCAGCTCCAGATCAAGCAGGAAGACCTTATCAAGGACTTGGCCGGCGACCAGAAGCAGGCCAGCGAAGGCGACGAAGAGGACGACGAGGAGGAGGAGGAAGAGGAGGAGGACGACGTTGACGAGGAGGAGGAGGAGGAGCAGCTTGAAGAGTACATCGACGAGGCAGAGGAAAAGGAAGCAGTAGACCCAGAAGGAGTCGAACTCCCGCCAGTCAATTTCAATGCAAATTCGGACTTTAATTTGCATTTCTTTGACACACCGGAGGACTCGTCCACCCAAGGGGCCTACAGTGAGGCCAACAGCTTGGAATCGGAGCAGGAGGAGCAAGAGGAACAGCAGCGGGAGCATCGAGAGCTCCAGGATTGCCTGAGTGCCATCGAGGCGGATCCCCTGCAGTTGTTGCAGTGCGACGACTTCTACAGGACAGCGGCTCCGGTGGAGCAGCACCATAACAACAAGCAGCATCAGCAACAGGAACACCCACACCCAGCACACCCACAGCACTCGCATCCTGCAGCCCAGCAGCAGCCACACACACAGCTCCTGAGCACGCTGAGCAATGGTGGAGGTGCTCTGTACACCATCAGCAGTGTGCATCAGTTCGGTCCGGCCAGCAACAACAGCAGCTCCCCATCCTCCAGCGGCGCCCACGCCTCGCCGGACAGCGGCTGCTCCTCGGGATCGGGATCCTCGGGATCCTCCTCCTCCTCCTCGGGCGCGGTCTCCTCCTCGTCGTCGTCCAGCTGCTCGGAGCACTTCGGACGGCCCGCCACAGGGGCAGTTCTCAGTGTCAGCAGTGGCCACGCTCATACATCCTCGTCAGCGATCAGCTCCACCAACGGCAACGCCGCCAGCCACCCAGCAACATCTTCATCTGCTGCGCATCTGAACCAAGGTACACAGAAAGAAAAGAAAGGCACTAGCCTAGGAAAGTTGGGGTTTAATTGGGTTATTAAATAATATTTAAGGGATATTTACTGTAAGTTGAAAGGATATAAATTAAAATTGCCAGGAAGATCACTTGGATCTATCTCTGGGAGACAACATATTTGGCATCTTTAAACCTTTTAAAATCCCTTCAAAGCCTAATTTTTCTCAGTGCTCGCCTGCGACTCTTCCGCGTTGCTGTTTCTGCGGAGCATTGTTGTCGCAGTTGAAAATTATGCTCAATAAATTTGCATTCATTGCATAACAGCCACAACTGAGAGTCGTTCGGGGCTTGGGTTTCGCCTCCTTTTGAGGAAACTATTAAAGCGCAACATGAAAAATGTGAAAATGAAAATATAATGCCCTGTTATTGGTTGGTTCCTGGCTTTCATCTACAAGGAAATTGCTTTTCATATCGCTGCAGGTATGTCAATGCAGTGGCCAGAGCGCGATTGGTGCAATTGAAAGCCAAGGAAAAAATGTTTTCATTTTCATAAATCGCCTTGAATTGCTCTAGGCTTTCGGCTCTCGAATTGCCTTGGATGTATGGCATTAGGAAGGGCCAGAAGTTGTTGGCTGCTGTAATGGAAACGGAGTACTCAGCCGGGAAATTCCACATAAATTTAATTTGAAAACTATTACGGTCTGCTGTTCTTTGAGCGTGGAAAACTTGAAGAAAGTTAACCTAAGGGCACTTTGGTGGGGGGAAATAAAATAGGAATTGTAGAATATAAAATAAAGATACCAAAAAGGTAATAAGATGTTTTAAAAACTTACAAATATTTAGAAGGACGACTTAATCTTAACTTTTACATTGTCCGAATTATTTGAAACTTTTAAGTAAGCCCAAAAATAATAGTCTACCTCTTTTTTATTAGCTTTGTATTAAATTAGCTTAAAAACTTTTAAATAAGTCAAGTCTTAATGTCCTGAAGGTATCCCTGGTCACATGATATGACAAATTATTTTTACTCGTACTAGTTTTTCACGGTGCACCATCCTTTCGTCATAAAACCCATAAGCACTTGAACAAATTTGTCTTGGCAGGAGTTGCTAATTGCCTGGACTGCCGAGCAAGGATTCCGCTTTGTGGCAATGGCCACATTTAATTGCAGCAATTAGTGCGGCCAGTTGCAGGCAAAGTCTAAATGCAAGTAAATTAAATCTGTGGGTTTGAGGGATGGCGGGGGGCAGACGGCAAAAAACCGACTTTAAATTCATCAAAAACCTGAGGAAACTAGACTGCCTTTCCACACTCCACACTCCGATTGATATCCGCTGGCTGGCAGTCGTCCATGGCATTCCCCTCCACTCAATCAGTTGTCTGCGCCCAGATAAATGCAAGACATGAAAATGGAAATGGCAGAGGGAAAAATGCGAGGAAAATATGAAGTCTTTGTCGACCATCGTCTGACAACGCGGAAATGCCAAGCCGTTTTCCCGCTAGCTCTTTCCCCCGGCCGGGTAAACAATGGCGTTTCAAATTGTCAACTTACAAAAGCCACCAAATGATTTGCATTTGAACGCGGCGCGAAAATGAAAAGCAGGCACTTGAGTCTCCTTTTGGCTTTTCTTCTCTTTCCCATTCCTATTTCCATTGCCGCCTGGGCCGCGGCCGACGACATTTTCCAGACAACGATGGTGAAAATTCAATTTGCAATTGCACAAGCGCGTAACGCTTCCCCTTTTTCCCGCTTTTCATTTTTTTTTGTGTTTTTTCTCGTTGTGTTGTTGTATATTTTGTACTTATTTTGCCTGTTTGTCGGCGCGTGCAAGTTGCACATTAATTTCATTTTGTTTCGCAGTTTTGAGGTGTGGCAATGCCAATTGCCACAGCGGCAACTAGCAACAGAAAATGCACTCGAAAAAAGGGGATTTAAACTTAAGGAAATTGTTTTTTAATTTGTGTTTCAGAAGGACTAAATAATAATTGTTTTTGATTGAATAGCAGTACATAATTTAGTTTCTTTATTAGATAATCTATTTACGATAACACTTACATATATCAAGTTTTTTTTTTAGATACATTTTCTAATTGGCAAATTACTTATATCTTTGCGCTTCATTTAATTTTTATTCTGTTTAAATATTAGTAAACTTACTAAAGAACTTACCTCCTAAATTAAATCCCAATTATTCCGATTAGATTTTGTTATTTATTTCTGAGTGTACAGTTCAAACTTCGCGCTTAGTTCATTTGCCTCTCTTCCTCTTGCATTAGAAAAGCGAAAAATAAAAGCAAGAAATGCAGTCAAATTGAATTCGAAATGAAATGCCAAGAAGCAGGCATTGCTGTCTTGCTCCAGTTTTTCTTTTTCTTTCATTTTGTAGCTGTTGTTGTTGGAGGTGGTGGTGTTGTTCCTTTTCTTGGTGCAATTTGCAATTCAAATTTTCTTTCGGCTCTCGCAGTGAAAACTGTGCGGCTGCAGTTTTTCCTACTCGTGACTGCCGCTTGTAGGCGGTGGCGTATACGTGATTTTTTGGCATTTCTTCTTATCGCACATCGCCGGGAAGTTGAATGCACCCGGTAGGCTGTTGCATTTCAGCCTGATTGTTAAATAAACGCTGGCTTAAGGATGATTGCGATTAAATTGGGTTTTAGCTGAATTTCGGGTAATTTGGCAGCGGGGAAAATCAACTGTCAACTTCATTTATTTAGCCATATCTTGCGACAGTTGTCGATTGATTGTTGGGGCACCATGTGTTGCAACTTGTAATGTGCACGTTTGTGTGTGTGACAGCTGGGCGATTTCGAGTGGGTGATACCGGGGTGACAGCAAACTCATTTGGCAAATGGCAGGCAAAACTCCGTGTGGCGCACGGGGCGTATGAGCAACGGGGCAATTGCATAAGCGACCGACTCGCTGGACAACTTTCCAAAGAAGAGGAGGAGGAGGAGAAGGAGGAGTAGAAGGAAGCATGTGTAAATGAAACAAATGCATTTTCCCTTTCCAGAGCAACAGCAGCAGCCGCCGACGACACAGCTGCAACAGCAGCAGTTGCAACACTCGCAGCAGCCATCGTTCGGCTTAGCGGACAGCAGCAACAACAGCAGCTGCAACAGCAACGGCAGTAGCAGCAACACCAATAACAATAACGGCAACAACAACAACGGAGTCTCCTCGAAATCATTTGTGCCCTGCAAAGTCTGCGGCGACAAGGCATCGGGCTACCATTATGGTGTAACCTCCTGCGAGGGTTGCAAGGTGAGTTTGGTTTACTTCCCCCCGAAAAACATCGCCCTTATTCTGCTTATTAAATCAAAATTTGTATGTTTCAGGGTTTCTTTCGTCGCAGCATCCAGAAGCAGATCGAGTACCGCTGCCTGCGAGACGGCAAGTGTTTGGTCATCCGGCTGAATCGCAACCGCTGCCAGTATTGCCGTTTTAAGAAATGCCTCTCAGCTGGCATGAGCCGCGATTGTGAGTACCTTAGCTTAGCTTTTACACCGCTCAGCTCGGCAGAGCCAAGCTGGGCCCGGGGAATATGATTAAGCCAATTCGCCATTCCCAAATGCCAGACATTTGGGGCCAAAGTGAAGGGGAGGCTGCACCTTTCGGCCCGGCCTCTTGATAACTTTATTAGCCGCGAAACCGCTGGCAGATTTCTACCAAAAGATCGCAGATTGTGTCAGTTGGTTGTCCCGGGCAATTGGCAACTCCAAGATAAAGCTGCGGAGGAGCAGTTCATTTTGCAGAGAAGTATAATACAAAAATAAGAAAAATTAAACGTTTAAAAGAATGAGTCAATTTAGGATAAAGTAATTTCTACATGATAAAAATATATATTTTAGCATATTAAAGCTGTTCTCAGAGACAATTTTCTAGTGACTATTTTGAGTTAAATAACAATTTAAATAAATATACAAGCAATTAGGTGGTGGAGATACATATATCATTAAGAATTTGTATACATTAAATAAATTTAATTAATGTAATCAATGTTATAAATTTCAAGTCCTAAAATCCATATATAAATTCGTCAATCTCGACTGTATCGATTGGTTTCAGGATGTATTTTCTTTTAGATTTTGTTTTTGAAATATGAGAATTATTTTAAAATTTCAACTAAGCTGTAAATCACATAAAATATAGTTTTTAATTCAACAAGAAACTGCATTTACTTACATACATTTTTTATTATTGTGTAATGCATTTGATTTTATGTATCATTTTTATTTATTTATTATTATATTTTTTATTGCTAAACTTCAATTTATTTTCTCTGTGTAGCCTTAAATACCAATTCACAATGGGTTTCCCGCTTAGGCTTGATTTCTGTACTTTCGGTAATTGAATCAGCGAACATCGCTTAACCAGTTAGCTAATGCCTCCTAAGTCGTTGTAAAAACCTTTGGTTAAGATAATTTGGCCATTTAAAAACTCAATTCCCGGGCAGAGGCCGTTCATCCAGCCTTAAAACGGGTTCCACGATCCGCCCAGCCTTTTAGCTAAACACCCATAAACAACTCCGGATTGCGGACTACAAACTGCAAACTTCAAACTGCACACTCCAGACTTTTTGAGGCGGCGGAAACCACGGCTTAACTGCAGTTCAAGTCGAGCTGGCCGCAAATTTACCCCGCTGCCTTTTGCCAAATACTTCCTGTAAGCCAAAGTCCATGGAATCCACCCACGGACGGAGAGCGAAATTAGTTTTTATGACTCTTGTCAGCAGCAAACTGAAGCAACAGCCACATTAGCAACAGCAACAGCAGTATCGAAAACACCTACAGCCACATGGTGGAATCCCTGGCTTTCGAATGCAATTTATTTGAGGTTGCGCAATTAATTGCTTTAAGAGATCGGAAACAGGAGAGTGGCACATAAAATCGGCAAAGCAATGTTGCTGTCACTGTTGTTGCTGTCATTGTTGCTGTTGCACGCGAGCAACATTTATTAGTCGCCTCGTCTATTGGCTGCAACATTTGTTGCAGTTTTTTATGGCTCCGGTCTCGCCAAGCCACAAACGCGGCCAGCCCATGGTGTTGAGCAAACATTTCCTTAATTTTACCCCAACGCCCACGCAGCCAGAGCCACAAGGAAATCTAAGCGACCCACACGACAATGGGAGTAGGATTTCGCGGCACTCCATGGTTTTCCACAGCAGAGATTTTTCATCTAGTGGGGAAACTTGGACTTGATTTAGCTTTGTACTTATTAGGTTTAAGAGAAATATAATCTTATAATAATAGAGAGTTGATTAATATTCGTAAATGTTGAAAATTCTTCAACTTTAAAGTCTTTATATGTATATATTTAGTTGAATCGTTACTAAACATTATAAAGCTAAGATTTTCCTATTAAATCAAGTATGATTTACATTATCTAGACCATTCCAATACGTGTATTTCTCCTTGTGTGAACATGAAAGCTAACTCATTTATTAGCCGTCAAAATCGTAGTCATATTTTTCTTAGCCCAGATTTATGATGTGCTTTGTCGCAGAGCAAACGATGCTGCTTTTCAGGGCCAACAACTTTTACATTTTCCGTATTTGTGCCCCTACGGGCACTTTAATACTTCTGTATCCCGGCAGGCAGATAGTTTGTGACTTTTCCTTTGGACCCATGCACATGGAAAGTTCAATAATTTACTTAAATTGCTTTTGTGGCAAGTTTGCTGCAGCTCCTGCAATGTGGCTGTCGGTGGGCGGTTGCCAGTTGCAAGCTACAGCTTTTGGAGGCGCCTTTTGAATTTTGCTTGCTCGGTTTAATTAGACTTTGGCACAGAGTTTGTCGAATCCGGATGGGGTTATTATGGGCAATGGCTTATGGCAATGGTGCTGCAGCAGCAGCAGCAGCAGAAACTGCCAATTGCAGATTGTCGATTGCTGTTGCAGTGGCAGTGGCAGTGGCTGCCGTGAGAGATTTTCCAATTAAGTTTGGCTCGGAGAGCTGCTAAAAACGCTGAACCTTAATTTTAGCCTCTGCAAATGCTGGAGTTTTAGGACTTTAATGGGTCAGACCACGATTACCCCCTTGCCGCGCGGAAAACAAATGCAATTATGCCCGGGCCCGTGTGTATATGAGTGGGCGTGGCATGACTTTTATTTAATTTGCAAAGCTTTTGTTGGCAGCGGCAACAAAGTACGGGCAAAACGAGCAAAAAACAAGTAAGAAAGCTACAGTCGTTCGTGAACGACTGTTATATACCCTGTAAAAAAATACAGCATGCCATGCTATCTCCTTCTATCCATTGGTTCAGTTCTATCTCTGTACCTTTCTAGCCATTTGGTTGCTCTAATCCTTTTTACGCTTCTTCTTTGTCATGGCTTTGACAACGATAAACAAAAATCAGCTGATCGCGACTTTTGCCTATTAGAGAAAAGTAAACAAACTCGGTCTTTTCAAAACCACCACCATCTCATGCACTTGCGTGTGCAAGACAGAGACAGAGATAACCCTCTCTTTCTTGCGCACGGGAGTTAGTTTCTTGCGCTCATTAGTTTTGTTGTTGTTTTTTGGGAAGCTCCTGTTGCTAGCTTCCAAAATGATAACAAACTGATAAGTAAATAACTTTTGTGTTTTTTATCCGATCTTTACCAGATTTTCGGTATTGATACATGTACTACATATGCATGCCTATGACCAAAAAAAAAAGATCTATGGTAATATTTGTGGCTGCAAAACGTTTTTTATTGATTTGCGGGGGAGTGGGAAGGAAATTTTAAAATCTGAAACAAACTTGATCTGCGTGCAAAACATTCCGACCTACATAGCGAATTTGGTGGCTTTAGCTCTTGTAGTTGCTGAGATCTAGGCGTTCATACAGACGGACAGACGGACAGACGGACAGACGGACAGACAGACATGGCTATATCGACTTGGCTGTTGATGCTGATCAAGAATATATATA
>VNJU01007912.1:0-24299 GCA_008042675.1 Drosophila seguyi
ATGTAACCACAAAGTGCCGCCAACTGACCTTGACATTCTAAGGGATCTTCCCTATGAATAAAGTATTGTTTGCCCAACGGGGGAAGTGGTTTAAATATCTCAACCTTGCTATTTTCTTCCTTATCTCTGGAGAGGCAAAAACTTAGGTAAAGATAAGATCCTAAACAAGCTGACGATAGGCTTAACAGGGGATTAGCTTGGAGAAATTGCTAAAGATAAGACTATGACCAAGTTTATTTAGAATGAGGTCATCGGGTTTGAAGTTTTTTCAAAATGATAATGCAATTCAAATAATTTTTTTGGTATATATTATAATATTTTTGCATCTTTAAGATCCAATTTTTTATAAGGATGTTAATTCATCATTGAACATTGCTCCAATTTTTTCTAGTAAGAATTGTTGATTATTATTATGTTTATTTCCTCCGAATTATAAATAACTTAAGAAAGCTGTTCTTGTTTGATCAGAAATGTCAAAAAATATAGATAAATCGATAGTTTATTGATATTTGAAGCAAATAACGTATCGATAGAGTTGCGATATATAAGCGATAAAACGACATTTCCTCTGATATATCAAAACATTGACAAAAAATCGAACGTTAGTTTAAATATCTCAAAAGCTGAGTTGGTAAAAATAAATATAAAGACTTCGTCAAACAAGTAGTTTCAAAAATGTAGTTCATGTACATGTTTTTATAATATCGACTATATATTTCGATACATGAAATTGCGACATATCGAATGCTGCGATATATTATTTATTGTAACATTTAAATTCAATAATTCTATTTTGTTGAAATTTTGATACATTTCAATATTTAAATTAAAACAGATTATAACTTTCCTTTCGGTATATTAAATCCTAGTAAAAACTTATTACATATAAACCCCTTCACTAAAATTTCTTAATAAATTTATTTAAGCTATTTTTTATTAAAACCATTCCCCCTCTCTGATTTACCTCTCTTCTCCTTGATATGACAATCGTACTGGGAATTACTCCGTGCGTAATTGATCGACGCCATGGTGGACTGGAACTCCTGGTATTCCTGGTCGCTGGGCGATTCGTTGCTGCGGCCACTTTGCGTTGCTAGAGTCTGATAATCCTGGCGCAGACTCTTGCTGAAAGTGCCGATGCCGCTGAGGGCGTGGGCAGCCGTCGAACAGTGCGGCGTAATGGGCGACGACGCGGATGCCGTTGGTGCGGATGCGGTTGGGGATATGAATGTGGATGTGGATGCGGTTGCCGATGCCGATGCCGGTGTCGGTGTATGGGAACGCGTGGGCGTGGACACAATCACAATACTGCTGGCCGGCCTGCCCTCCGTATCCGAATCGTTATCGATGTCGTTGTCACTCGCGGTTCTCTGGTCGATGCGTATTTGCGAGATATTCCCGGATCCGGATCCGGATCCCGATTCGTATTCGATGAATTTGCGCGACGTGGAGGAGGAGGAGGACAAAGACGATGATGTGGTCGTTGTGCTGGTTATCGTTTTGTGGCTTACAATTTTCCGGGGCTCTTCCGTCGAAGAACCGCGCAATTGGCACGCTGCAGCTGGACTAACTTGAGTTTTTGGACCCGTTTGCGGTTGCTCCTTCGTGCCAATTGGCGTGGATGTTAGCATTGTCTTCGTGGTGCCCAGCGCTAGTTCCCTGGGCCGCTGCCTTTGGGTGGTTAGGGTTGGCTCGGCGGCAACGTTGCCACCCACCTGGACAGTTGTTTGCTGGTACAAACGCCGGCGGGGGTTGCTACCACCGACGGTAATGTCAATGTTGCCGCCCGTTGCCATGGACAACTCCTGGCGACCACCAAACGAGTCGGTCTCGTCCCTTAGATGGCTATCCGCCTCAGCCAGTTCACTTTCCTGCTCCAGTTTGATCAGAATCCTTCGTCCGCCGGCGGTTAGATCCACGCTCCTCGGTGGCGTCACACTGGACCGTTCGCTGGAGTAACTGGAACGCGACCAGGATGGTGAATCCCTGGGCGATACATAGCCCTCGCCGTGCCGGTAGATCTTCTCCTCGGCATAGCCACCGTCGCTGGTCATCGAGGAGGTGATGATGGTGCGAACGCCATCCGCTGCGGGTACTTCGCGCACAGTTCTTTCGCCTTCGAGGAAGCTTTCCAGTTCCTTGACCTCCTTCTTGGTCCTGCGAGTGGTTCTCAGGGTCACATTGAACGGCGACAGCTGCTCCTCAACGTTGCCCTGCTCCGCGCCAGGACTCATGCGACTCGTGGTGCGGAGGGTTACGTTGAAAGGACTAGCCACCTGCTCGCTGGTCACCTCCACTCGTCGCGGCGCCAGCTGAGGCGGCGGAGTCGTGTGCCGGAGCTGGACCTGCTGGAAGGCCAGCTTGGCTGCCTCCGCCTCGGCCAAGCCGCGCTTCCGCTCCTGGCGCAGTCGTCGCTCAATCTCATGGACGTCTATCTCGAAGGGATTCTCGGCATCGAAGTCATCCGGTTGGTCATCGGCCAGACGCAACTCATCCGAGCTCTGCTCGGCGGGTCGCTTGACGGGATTTAAGCCCTCTGACCATACTTTCTCGTACTGGGCCACCTTCTGACGCAATCGTTGTTGGTTTGGCGATGGAGAAGGCTCCTCCAGGACGAATTCCTCCCGATTGGAGGAGCTGCTCGACGTGGTCAGGGAAGTGGTGATGGTTTTCATATAGGTACGCGTCACCGTCGATGTCTCCAGCTGTTGACTCTCCTGACTCTGCACCTTCTCCTCCTCGTCCAGTTGTTCTCTCGACGAGGAGTGCTTGTGCTCATGCGCACGACGCCGGCGAACAGCTGGGATTGGAGGAGGCACGTCATCGCCACCGCCAGCTGCCTGTCCTCCGCCGGCATCTACGGTTGTTGTTGTTGGATCCTTGTGCTTGGATCCTGGATCTCCGCTATCAGCCATAATGGCATTGGTTTCGCTAATTGCCCCTTGTCAAGCCAAATTGTCATCGGTTACTGGGTTTTCCTTGAGGTTCCTGTCCTGTTCTCACTTCACCGTCTCTCTCTCTTTCACTCGCTCTGTCTCTCTCCACCGAATTTCCACAAAATGCAGAATTGATTTTTCTCACGCAACGCACACACAAAAAAGACACACACACCCGGACTTTTCGTGACTTTTCCTTTTGCCAGCCAAATTTTTCCTTTTGAACAACCCTTGGATGGCCTTCAGTTTCTTCTTTGCCCGT
This sequence comes from Drosophila seguyi, assembly GCA_008042675.1. Lineage (NCBI taxonomy): Eukaryota > Metazoa > Arthropoda > Insecta > Diptera > Drosophilidae > Drosophila > Drosophila seguyi. The sequence goes on from VNJU01007912.1 coordinate 3,199, forward strand.
TTTATTTTTCGGCGCACACGTAATTCAACTTTAATTTTCTTAAAAGCAAACCACACACACGCTTCTCCTGTTTTTAATGGTTTGTTTAACACTTGGAGCTTTCGCGGGAGCTCTGGGGTTTTATTGGGAGACAATGCGAGTCGCACACGAGATTATCTCACGCGGTTAGGTAAGAAATCTGGTACGTATTTCGAATAAACTCTCGCAGTTCTCACTGCCCCCGAAATAAGATTCAAATTGGGTTTGGTTTCTTTTATTATTTGCTGGTTGGGCAGGCGGCTCTATCACATTGTGCCCCGGCGACGACTCTGTCGCTCCGCGATTCCAATCCGCTGTCGCAGAAAGCCGGTTCGATACTGAATACTGAAACCCAGCGGCGACTACCTCCCAATATGCTACGCCTTGTCCAGTCCAAAAAAAAAAAAATAAAAAGGTTGGGAGCACCGCCAGAGAAGCAGCTCTCGTATAGTAATCGTAGTAAAGCTCATGTTTCCCAGAGTCTGTGGGCTCGCCTCTGTATGGGTATTTATCAAACACCCGAAGAGAGAGAGGTAGAGAGACCCGGAGAGCAGAGCCACGCAGAGCTTGAGACTCGAAGAGACAGAGAGAGTTTTATTTACGCATTTTGATGGATGTTGTGTTTACCCCGCTCCCAAAGTTTAAACCCAGACACCGCATTTTTATTATTTGGGGTCAGTGGCGCAGTAGCCGGCATTTTATAAGGGGATGAGAGAGGGATGTGGTAAGAATTATTTCTTGAATATATTTAAAACAGAAGATATTTTTTTAAATAAATTTATAATACAATGAAAACCTAAGGTCAGTATTTTTATGGTTATATTCTGAGTTAGCCGAAGCCCTGACCCTGCAAAGAATTTGAATAGATCTAAATTGTTATTCCTATATAACCATATATTAGTTTTATTAAAGAAATCAAAGTTAAAAAAAAAAACAGCCTTATGCGGTCACATTATAATTTAAGAACTAATTGAAGCTTTTTTTAGACTTTAAATTTTTTTTTCTCAGTCACATTTATAGCCATATAAAAAAGAAAAATTTGCCATAATTTTTATTTCTCCTAATTTTGCTTTATTTTTCACTCCAGTAAATTTAATTTTAAGGTGCCAAGTTATGGAAGTTGTTCCTTGAAAAGGCATACTTTCATATATCTTAAATAATATATAAAATGAATTATTCTTATATTTATAAGACTAAAAATCCGGATTTGAAAATGTTAATATACACTTTTTTATTACACATTAAAGAATAATATACAAATTGGTGTCATAGCCTTACAAAATATTCTAAGACACTTAATAAATTCCCCTCCCCAATTAAAAATACCATTTTAAATTGCCATTAAACTTTATGTATTGCATTCAATAACAAACAAAAGCTCAAGTTTCTAGGGTGGCACAATGTTGCAAGATAACACGGCGTAGTTTAATCAGTTTACTCTCTGCCTGCCCAGAGAGTGAGCGCGATAGCTTTCCCCCAAAACAAAATGCTCTCTGCTCTCCTCCATGAATGGGTGGCCTTTGAATGCTCCGAAAGTTCTTAAACGCCGCCCCTGTGTCTCAGGTAATTGTAATTCTCTTACACCTTTTACGGCGTGACATCATGAAGCGTGAGAAAGTATCACCCTTGGTCGGTGGTTGTTTATGCCCTTATGGATTATTATTATGAGCTACAACCCTGATGGATCGGTTACCAATTGAGAGACACTCGAAATGCAAATTGAGAGCGAGCCGCTGAGAAAATGTGGGTCAGCGCATGGCAAAGCTCAACTTACAGCGGCGGCAATTAATGAAAGTCATTCATGAATGCAAAGGCGGAGAGAAAAACCAAAACAAATGCTCGTTTTTCTTCTTTTGCGTTTGAAGTTTACATAATCACGAAAAAAAAAAACAAATAAAAAACGAGTTTGTCGCGTATTTGTAAACCAAACCAGACAAATGACGTCACGGTTTGGTGATTGCATTGCATCTGATATGTCTGAGCTTATATTTGTAGTTGAGTTTGCCGAGTTGAGGTTGGCCCTGAAATATAGTAGAGTTGCACTTCAAATGGCCTAAAGCACTTTTAGCTAGCAACGCAATTTAATTTGGAATGCATAGATAAATAATAAACCGGACAGAGGTCGACGAATTAATATTAGTTATTGATTTGAAAGTAATCAAGTTCGTTTTGGGAGCTCAAAACGAAGTTTGTCAAGGAGAAGAGTCCAAAGTGAGAATGGGTCTCCTCAGCAGGACATAGACATAGTCTTTGAACAGCACTACAAATTTTCTAAATTTCACTTCTATGGGATTGGGTATATTGGAAACCTTTTGAGATTTTTAGGAAATTTATACTGATTTTGATGTCTAGAAATGTATATAGAGATTTAAATTTCACTCCACCATTTAATAGATTCAAAATAATTTAAAAAACACTGAATATTTGCTGCCTTTGAGTTCACATTCTCAAGGTTACAATATATATTTCTATAGTATTTTAATGGCAGTGATCTGAAATATTTCCAATATCCTTATTGTCTCTTCTGACCAGAAATAGTCCGAGATTTATAAGATAACATCCTAAAATATTTTATAAGCCAAATAACTTATTTGGTGGATCATTATTACTTAAATTGTTAAGATTGTTCAATGACATTGGCTTGGTTTTCATCAAGACAGAGTTCAAGACAAAAATCTAAATCTGTTTCCTAGCAAATATTGCCCTACAACGACTTAGATCTAAAGATATAGCAGGCCATAATAAAAGCCAAGCCGAAAATTGCAGCTCCACGATTTATCTCAACTCCGCCGGCTGATGATCTCAAATGATCGATACCGAACTTGACTAGTTGGGTGGCTCCCTCAACAGCCAGGGGAATAAGTACGGCTGCAGCAGCTCCTCCCTGGGCTGGCACACCCTCCACATAGACGGTGGTAGCCTTTGCCCGATTGTACCTCTCCAGCAAATTATCGGCCTGCCGTCTTTCCTGGGCAGTGAATTGAATGCGATTACGGTTTTGCTGGTAAAACCTGGCCAGGTTATCTAGATTCCGTTGCTTGGTTGCTCTACTGACGGATGGATTGCCGTAAATACGCATCATTTGTCTAGCTGTGGCCGTGAACTGATCCTCTCCTTGAGTGCTGACTACACACATCAGGAACACTGTCCCAACGACAGCCAGGAAACTGCAATTTTTGAAATTGTTAATGTACTTGCCAGAATATATTTGTATTTAACTCATAATTACCACACACTAATTGATCGGCTCATGGCTGGATTCACTTGTCACACGACTGTCACACGAGAAGGTAAAAGTATTTTTAATTTCAATCCACGAAGACAATTCGCAATTTATACCCTCTGCAGGTTCCGTTCTTATCAGAAGCAGAGCAAAATAAAGACGATTTTATATATAATACAATCGAATGTAAATAATTTCACTTGGTACCTAAGAAGGTATGCTAGATCTCTGCACATAAGTAGGAAATAAATTATTAAGCTTTCATTTTGAATATAACAAGTAATGAATATTTACAAAACATATTTAGTGACCTACATATATATTATAATATTTAAAATATAATATTCTGAAGTTTGCATTGCGAGGTACTATAAAGTCGAATGTTAGCTACTTGTATTGAAGCAAGCAAATAAAAATATAAAAATATGACCATGTTTCCTGGAATTCATTTCATATGAATATTAACATGTTTTTATTAGTACGTGGAATTTGGTTATCAATAATGCTTCTTAGAATATAAAATGTTCAACATCTTCTATATTTGATGTTATCAAATAATTATTTAATACTTTTAATTAAGCCATACAACATAGAAAACTATACTACAAAATTAAAAGTTTCGTTGCTTCTACGAAGCTTCAAAGTTTTAAAATAAGGATCACCCTAAAAACTGCCACAGAAAAATAGAGAATAATTTAAAAGAATTCATTTATTTAATTTCATTAAATATTTTTGATATATATTTTTGTCAAGAAGACATAAATGTAACTAAAATGATAGCGACCCAAATATATAGCAAGCGATAAGGCAAGCCAAACTGAAAATTGAGGTTCCGCGATTTATATCAACTCCGCTGGTTCTAGTTTTGTTAGAAAACCTAATTTCAAGTACTTTAAAATCATATGGACTATCAATTGAAATGTTTACTTTTCCTCCTTCCTTAAACATTACTTTGGATTGGTCCCCTTGTGTGCTTTCTGCGCACATCAGGATCATTGCCAGCACAGCGACAGCAAGGAAACTGGAACGTGGAACGTTGTGAAAGGGCGACTTGCCAGGATATTTTTATATATAAATCATAATTACCACACACGAATTGAACGGCTCATTGCTAGATTCACTTGTCACACGACTGTCACACGGGAATGTACAAGTATTTTAATTTCAATCCGCGAAGAGCACTCACAATTTATACCTTCTGCAGGTATAGTTCTTATCAGAAACACAGAAAAATAAAGATTAATTATATAGAACAATTGAATGCAGCTTAATTAATTTCACTTGGTACCTAAGAAGGTATGCTAGGTCTTTTGACATATGTGGGAAATAAATTATTAAGCTTACACTTCGAATAGAACAAGTTACCAAATATTTGCAAAACATGTTAAGTGACCTGTATATTATAATATTTAATATATAATATTCTGAAGTCTGCATTGCGAGGTACTTTAAGGTCGAATGTTTGCTACTTGAATTGAAGCAAACAAATAAGAACAATAACCAAAAAATTACCATGTTTCCTGGAATTCATTTCATATGAACATTAACATGTTTTTATTAGTACGTGGAATTGGTTATCAAGAATGCTTCTTAGAATATAAAAAAATCGACATCTTCTATATTTTATGTTTGATAACAACAGATTTATGATGTTATTAAATAAGTAATTTATACTTTTAATTTAGCCCTAGAACATAGCAAAATATGCTACAAAATTAAAAGTTTCGTTGCTTCTACGAGGCTACCAAGGTTTTCAAACAAGGATCACCCCAGAAGCTGCCGCAGAAAAATAGAAAAATTGTGTTTAAGTTGGGGGAATTCATTTTAATTTCATCAAATATTTTTGTATATATATTTTTGTCAAGAAGACATCAATTTAACTAAAATAATAGCGACCCAATTATAGCAGGCGATGATGCAAGCTAAACCGAAAATTGAGGATCCGCGATTTATACCACCACCGCTGGTTGTAGTTGTGTTTGAAAACTGAACTTGAAGTACTTCAAAATCATATGGAGTAGTAATTGAAATGTTTACAGTTCCTCCTTGAAGCGGTACCCCTTCCACAAAGTTATGTTTGTACTTCGACAGCAATTGATCGGCCCATTGCCTTTCCTTTTGGTTAAATTGAATTCGATCACGGTATTCCTGATAAAAGTTGGCTAGGCGTTCCATATTCTCTTTCTTGATGTCTTCACTGACTGATGGATCTCCGTAAATGCGGGCCATTTTCCGAAAGTTTTCCGTATATTGGTCCCCATGTGTACTGCCTGCACACATCAGGAGCAGCACACCGACAGCAAGGGAGCTGGAAGGTGAACTTGTGAAAGGACTAGCCAGGATATTTTTATTTAAATCATAATTACCACAAGCTAATTGAACGTCTCATGGCTGGGTTGGGTTTAGTTGTCACGATTAAAAACGAAAAACTTGACTAACTAAAATTGCACTTAATTTATACATTATTCCCTCCCATAGAACAATCCAATACTTATGAAAAGACCAGCAAAATCAGATTCAATGAACTATAAGATTTTCTCGGTATTTCTTATCAAGCAAAAGGAATTCCTAAGATTTGGCACCATGACCCTTCATGTATTTCTAAATTAAATTGAAAAATTTCGGTTATCATTTCGCTTTTAATAATGAAATTCTATTGCAATAAAAGAAATGTTTCATACTTTGATTTAAAAAGCACAAAAAACTATCTAAGGAGCAAAGATTAGCTCCTTTCTATTTTATTTACCAATAGTTTTGACTAATAAAATCCCTAAAAGGGAACAACAACATTTTTCCTAGAGAAATTAAATATTTCATTTTATTTTTATATTATTTTATATGAAATTGAAAACAAAACTTTATACATTTTTCAATCAACATTTTTTGTTGCATTTATTCATTAAGAGTTAACAATGTGTCTTGTTAAATATGCCTACATTGATCTAAATACATAGTAGGACATAATGGTGGCCAGACCAAAGAGTGCGGGGCCATGATTTATATTAAGGCCAGCGGCTGAGCCTGTTACGCTTTTCATTTTAACTTCAAGTTCATTAATATTTCCTTGAATCTCAAACTTGGTTACTGGATCTCCTCCTTGAATCGGTGCTCCGTCCACAAAGTTCTGTTTGTACTTTATCAGCAATTGATCGGCCCATTGCCTTTCCTGCTCGTTGAATTGGATGCGATCGCGATATTTCTCATAGAATTCAGATAGCTTTTGCAGATTCTCGAATTTGGTTTCTTTACTGACTGATGAATCTCCGTAAATGCGCATCATTTCCCGAGCAGAGTCCGTATAACTATCGCCTTGAGTGCTGCCTGCACACATCAGGAGCAGCACAGCGACAGCAAGGAAGCTGGAAGGTGGACTTGTGAAAGGACAATGTGCCAGGACAATTTTATATAAATCATAATTACCATACACTAATTGAACGTCTCATGGCTCTGGGTTGGGTTTACTTGTCACAATTAAAAACGAAAACGTATACTAAGTATACACTAAGAGTACACTTAATTTATACCCTCTTCCCATAGACTTCTTATCAGAAGACCAGCGAAATTCAATGAATTATGAGGTTTTCTCGGTATTTGTTTCAATCAAAAAGAAGGTCACCTGATTTAATCTTTCTGACCCTTCGTATGTTCATGTATTTCCTAATAAAATTAAAGAATTTCGGCCGCTAAGTTTCCAACCTTTTAAATGCGGTTATCATTTCGCTATTAATAATGGTTAATAAACAAAATGCTCTTTGCACCAACCAAAAACTTGAAAAAATGTGCCACTTCAAATATCATGTAAAGTACAAATATGTAAGAAACATCAATAAACCAAAAGTAAACAATGGTGGCAACAACAACAACAGCAGCTAGCCCCCGAAAATAGAGGCAAGAAAAAAAACCAACAACAATATCGCCACAAAGTGGCGTCTTCTTGAGAGAATTCACATGTTTGTTTCGATTTTATGGCATCATTTTGTTTACGAGCCACTTTGGTGGGGTGTGAGCCACTGTGCAAGCTGTAAAGTATTAAAGTGGTGGCCACTTGTATTGCCCTTAGTAATTTGTTGTTAAAAAAACAATAAGTACTCATTTGAAATGAGAGTATTTTGAAAGCAATTATGATTCATACTTCATTATTTAATGTGCTTCAAATGGAGACAAAATTAAGGTTGTAGAAAAAAACCCAATGATAAGAATGTTTTGATTATTTTATTTTTTTTAGTGAAACAAAATCTTAGAAATTCCTATCAATTTTTTCTTTTAAAGTCTTTACACTCATGTATGCATGCCTCTGTATATATCTGCCTAATTATAGACTTTCCATGTACATATATCCATTCCCAGCACTCAATTCGAACAAACACTTTTTTTTTTTGCATAAACAATTGTTTCCGTTTTTGAAAAAGTTCACATTTCACCAGATCTAATGATATTTCCTTTTGCTCGCTATATATATTAGATGTTCGATGTCTTCCATTCATTTCACACCTAGCCATAAAGTTGCCCAGATTAATGGAAAGGCAAACTTGCTCTTGCTCTTCAAATATTGACTTCAAGGCATCACAAAACGCTTCTCTAAACAGAAATTCATCTAGCCGAAAATGCCGATCTTATATACATATTTATATATATACATATATATTTTTTCAGCTTGAGGCCACACATTAGTTCAAGAGACCATTAGGGAAATATGAATTTCTTTTAAGATTAGCCAAAGTTTGTTTGCACAAAAATTAAGCTAAGTAAATCATATAAACTATTGGTCATTAATAAATATTCAGTCTTATAGCAGGGAGTCGAGCTAAAGATCTGAAAGCAATTTAAAATATGACAAAAATAGCCAACTGTCAACAATTTGGATTTATTTAAATTGTGGCTTTGGCATAAACCAACATAAAAATATAACATTTTATTAGTTATATTCTAAAAATTAAATCAAATCAATGCTTTTTGAGTGTGCAGCACCTTTGATTTCCAGGTTAATGATCAGGATTTCATATTCTAATTCCCAGATTTTTATATCTAAAGCAGATTTTGAAATTAAATAAAAAAACTAAGCAGCTGTCAACGATTTTGATTTGTTGTGAATTGTGGCATTTGCATATGTCTAGATGTCATCATCCAAAGCCGCCTTTCTACGTGCGAAAAATGACAAAATTAGTTTATAGAATTACCTATTTATAAAGATCCCACAAGGTATATATAGCTATACACATCGAATGTTTCCCATTTGATATAGGCACGCGTGGGTGTTGGGCAAAAACGTTTAGTGTAAAATATATTTGCAACGAAAACGTATAAATTAAGAAACGTTTTGAATTTTAGATGTGAAATTCCAACAACATTCTTTTCCCTCAAATTTTATGGGCCAGAGATTTGTAAAAATCATATGGTATCATTATGATAAAGCTGTCAAATTGTTGTTATAAACATGACATGGGATTACATAGGAATATACAATTAATCAAATATTAAGTTTGCAAGTTTCTATTATTATTATTAATGCATCTAACTGGCTAACAAAAATATTTAAATATTATTCAACTAAATCCCCGAAAATCTCTTTCTTCCCCTGTACATTTTTCCTATATTGTAAAAACACACAAAACGAATCCCATGTTTTGTACATTTAAATCCCAAAGCAAACATGCCAAGCGGGACAAGTAGAAAAAACCCAGAAAACTCTAAAAAGAACTCTATTTTTAATCGCATTTCTTCCCGTGACAAGACAAGTTCGAGTAAAGCAAGCCAAAAAAAAGGAAAAATAAAATAAAATTAAGACAAAATAGCTTAACAGAAAAACGCTGCTAAATTTGAAAATAAACCAGAAAGCAGGGCGAGAAAATTATACGAAAATAGCACAACAGCCCAGCCCAGTCTCCCGTCGTCCCTTGAGATATATATATTTCATACCAAACAAGCGTCTAAAAATAAGATAGCCCAAAAGTGATTCAAGGAGGCAGCAGCAAGATGCAGGCCCAGTTGGATCGGCGGAAACGGTGAGACAATGGAAATAAAATCAGATCGAGCAAATGCAATGTATAAATAACACAATAAAGCCATTTCCACTGTGACATCAGCATCAGCGGCCGGACCTGGCTGGCATCATCACCTGCTTCTATTGGAACTATTATTCGAAACGCATTCACACTGCGCCGTACTTTGCCGAATAACTCGTTGCGTTTCAATCATTAAAAAAAAAATGATCTCACTGCTCAACGAGCAATATACAAAAGGCCCCCAGAACCTTGTCCATCAATCAGCCCCACCACACAAAGTGAGATCACACTCTTTACAATTAATTACATTTCGACTTGTGCCGGTAATTGTTGCTAAAAGGAAATCCGATTTATCTATTGTCCTCTGTAATTCGAAAGCGATAAAGCAGAAAATTGGTAAGTAGTTCAAAAAATACCCAGAGTTTTGAATACTAGGGAATAAAAAGGTGATTTTTGGAAGAGACTTAAGATTAAATTTGTATGAGTTTAATTCTGTAATAGAACAAACATAACTAAGAAATGGTTGGTAACCGGTACTTCATTCCAGGAAGGTTAAAACCAGTTGGGAATTAAAAGAGAACATGTTCGAGGTTTTTTTGTACACATTTTGTATCAATAATATATACCATAGAACATCTAAATTTAAAAGTTGTATTTAAAGTTGAAATTATACTACTGAACATCTATATTTAAAAGTTGTAATTAATTATATATGAAACATAATTATAATAGTCTTAAGTACAGTTCAAATTATCTAAAAAAACGATTTACCGGAAAGAGAAAATATCGGTTTACATATCGTTCTTGGCATGAAATATCAATAAAGTCAAGATTTATCAGAATATACCATATTTTTTCTAATGCTATTAATTGAAACCTATAAGATTCACCTACAAAATATACAAATATACATTATTAACATCCAATAACTAAGCAAATATGTTTGCTTGGCCCACCCTCATGCCTCTAGCTAAGGGGCAAAGTATTAAATAACCGATTATCTCATTCCCAGCACTTGCAAATTGTTAGAAAGTACACAAAAATATATATATATATATATTGAATGTATGTGAGCATAACAATTCATCGATTCATTTGGCATTCGATGTGTTTGGCCCCGTATTGGCGATTGCAATTTGCACGATTGCCAAAAATTGTATATTCTGCTTCCATTTTGGCGACAACACATTATGTCATTGCCTTGAGGTGATGCCCACAAAAATAGCCAAAAATAATAATAATAATGTTCGAACCGAAAGGCACTTAAAGCCAGCGAAAGGTGAAAGAGAGCCAAAGAATCTAGGCCATAGTCTACTTTCGAGCGATGATGTCAGCAGGATGGGATGATGATGAAGATGGGGAGATGGTAAGGTGGGGAAGGTGGGCAACGTGGGGAACGTGGGCTGTCTGGGTCAAGTTCGGTTGACATTTACATTTACATTCGCTTTCGCCCGCTATGCTCTGCTCTGATTCAACAAAGTTCAATGCTTTGCCAAGAGAAAATCAAATATTTTTACATGTTATTTTTTGTGTGTTGAATGGGGGGAACCACAACTGATGGCTGTCAACTTAAAAAACAATTCTAGAATGCCAATGACTCAGATGCACTCGAAAAAAGAAAGGCTACATAAGAAATGTACAGAAATTTAAGGAAATTGAAATCAAAGGGATTTATTTTTAAGATTTCGATTTAAATCTTGTTCTTTCACTACAAAATAATGTCTCTATCTATGTTTTAACTTTTTCCATTACAAATTTATAAAAAAATATTTTGAAAACACATTAAAAATAATTATAAAAATCATAATAATCTCTTCAAAACTCACCTTGCAACTGCAATATCGTCATCTGATATTCGGCAAGCTTCTCGTCGATGTAGTCCTGCGATTGATTCGCTATAATTTCGGCTGTAGACGGACCGAACTCCTCTTCGTCATCGTAAATCACATAGGACTTAGGTTGCGGAGGCTCCAGCGGTACGCCCACAAAATCGATCTGATCCTGGGCCAGTCCGTGTCCTCCTCCGTGTTGTCTCGGTTGCGGTGGTATCACCGGCGCTCCCTGTTGCTGGTAATATTGCGGCGGCGGTGCCTGTTGTGGATGGTACAGGGGTGTCTGTCGATTGCTGTAGTTAAAGTCCGAGCTGGGCGTCTGGCACACAATGGGCGATGGTGTTGGCGACAGCTGAAACGAGCTAGTCGGCTGGGCTCCATAAGAGTTCTGGTGCTGCAGGGGCGCCGGACGGAAAGGACGCGGTGCCGGCGATGCTCCTGCTCCGGCTCCGCCATAGTAACCACTTGGCAGCGGCTGCTGTTGCTGCTGCTGGTAGGGAGCCGGCGATTGATTGCCACCGGGCCACTGAGGTCTTGGATGGGGTATATTGGTGCTACCACGCTGGCCCCTCACTTGGTTGATGGGAGCCGGTGACATCGCATGCCCAAAGGGCCGAGGCCCTGAGATAATCGGCGGCGGACTCGGTGCCGTCGTCCAGGGTGAAGGTGGACGGTAGAGGAAGGTAGACGGCGACGGTGAGGCGGGATTCTGAGCACGTGGATTCCAGCCACGTGGCCCATTCCCATACGGCGGCGGTTGCTGCCCGGACATCTTAACGGCAAACGGAGATCAGACGTTCGAAATTTTAGCTGCTTCTTGCTGGGTTTTATTTCGAATTTATATTGGATTCACAAAGACTTTTGGACGGGGCTATGGGTTTTTTTAATTTAACATATTACACTGGCGAGAAACAAAATAAATAAATATGAAATTAACACTCTATTCTCTTACTATGAAAATTATTTTATGTTTATGTAAGTCACAATTCTGGCAAAGAAATATCAAAGTCATGACGAGTTATTCTCACAAAAAACACGACATAAAAACTGTGCAGAAAATCATAAATCATAATTTGTTCATTAGCCAGAGACAATCACCTGAACGAACCAGAAACATCCAACCCAATTATGTCAAGTGGACAAAGTAGCCTAAGAGAAACATAAATAAATCATGACCTATTCTCGAAAATGGTTAGCTCACTAATTTCGCCAGAGACTACGCACATATCTGTGGCCCAGATATAGATCCTAACGGAAGTGATATAAACATTTATACAATCTTTAAAAATGGCGCTGACGATGGCCGAGCGCTTTTCTTGGTTTCCAGAAGAGTTTTTGCCGCGCCAAACATTTATTTCACTTAGTTGTCACATTTATTGGGGAAAATATGTATGTCCCACATAATTTACAATGCTTGAATATGAACATTATGCCTCTAGGATTGAAAGGAAAAATCGAGTGAGCAGCTCTTGGATTAGCTGCTGTCAAAATTGTTTGAAGGCCTCCAAAAAAAAATAGTCGATGATATATTCTTGGCAGAGTGTGAAAGAAGGAGACCTTGAGAGCACTCACAACTCAAATCATTGATAATGTTGGATGAGGCGAGAAAGTGAAATTAGCCAATTTTCAGCAGGAGGAAAATTCAAATAATTGTTTTTCAAGTAAATTGTTCGTCTAAATAAAAATAGAACAAATAAACAGTGCAGGGAAAACAAGCCATAAACTTGATGGAAAGTTTATTAAGAAGCAAATATCTTTTCTTTCCAAATAAAAACTACAGTTGAATATTGGAAAAGTTATTGCCTTCAAGTGAGTTCTCAAAAGCATACAAATTGTATTTTAAATTGGCAAATATTTCGTCTATATATGATATTTATTCCCCCCAAGATATTGCTCATATCCTGCCAGCACTGTCATCATTTATTTTCGGTATTTTCCAGAATTTTTGCACAGTTTTGCAGCCAAAAAAAATGTATATTCGTCATCTGCTTTCAATATTTCAATTCCTTTATGGATATTCCAAAATTGCACAGTGTAGGCGGCAGGCGGCAACGCGGTCTGTGTGCGGATCAGTCGGTCTACCAACGGGCACCACTTAAAAAAGCACACGTCCCGCAACGCACCACCGCGAGGACGGCGATGGGAAAAAGAAAACTCATGCAGACTTTTCACTTTGCGGCGGCGGCGGCGGCGGCGGTCGGTCGGTTGTTGGTTGCTTTCGAATTATTCAAAAATAGAAATGAACTCAGTTCGTTAAACTTTCGGTCGGAAGAAACCATGCCCGAGAGCAGCACCGTTCCGAGTGCAGCCTCCTCCTCGCCTGCTTCACTTTATTCTGGGACCACTTTTAATTGCCATCCTTCGCTCTTTGATATCCATTCAATTCGATTGTAGTTCACCATTATTTTGGAGAACATTCTATTTTCTTTTTCGTTTCCATTTCTTTTTTTTCTAGCACCGGAAAACGTGGAAAAACACACACATTTTCTTCCAAGAGCACTTCACACTGTCGATTATGTAACCCGTTGGAAAATTGGGCATTTATCCGAGCGTTTTCAATGGGCTTTTCACACACAAAGCTCGCCAATTAACTTGTAACCATTACACACCGTGAATTTGCTTTGATTTTACGCCAGAATTCTTTGCGCGAACAATTCCAATTCAATTTCTATATATGCGTATATATAGAGGCGTGTATATATAGATATATATATATGAGTGTGGATGGCAGGAAAGAAGACTTTTTAATGAAGAACTTTAGATGTTGTAGAGAGGAAGAACCGAGAACAACACTCGACGAGCACGAAACACTAACTGAAATGGCTTCCCAAGCGCCAGGAGGCACGGTGCCGATCTTTTGGGGAAATTTCGAAAACATTTTCGAATGGGAGAAAATACGTGTGGTTCGGGAATTGCACACGAAGATCACCGCACTCGCCGGCTTTTCTTCGGGCACATGGCCAATAGGAAAACCATGCTCTTTCTTTCGTCTTTGTTTACATCAGTCATTCTAAACAAACGGCAATTGGTGGAAGATTGTGCGAATAAATAAGGCAAAAACAACACAAACACAGCTAAACAACGTGTGCAACGAAAAGCGGGAGTATTTGTAAGCATACGAAATCTTCCTCTTCTTTCCTTTTGATGTCAACGCCTCATGAGCGGCGGGAATCCTTTATATATCTTTCGGCATTATCATCTGGAAATGTGGACTCTGATCCTGAAAACCATTAAAACGTAGTAAGACGGGTAAATCTATTGCATTGTCACTTACCTTAATTAGTTACAAACGCTGAGCATACACAATTTGCAGTTGCAAAAAAATCACAGAAACTACCAGAAAACAGCAGCTAATTACAAAAGTTTCTAGTTCCGCCTCGACTTCATACCTGCCACTTCACATTGAATCACATTTGCCAGCTTTTAAACACTTAATTATTAGCTTATTTTAATAAAAACTTATTTGGCAAAGTTTCACGCCATTAGAAGAGATCGCGCCAGTGTGACCGAGATAGGAAAAACTGTACCAGGACGATGATAACATTAGCAAATTATCGAAAATATATCGGCGATGATTTAGTACAAAAGCTTAACTATTAATAATAAATAAGTTTAAATTAAAAAAAGCGGAATATTTATATGGTTTATGGAAAACATTTTTCTATTATTAGAGTCCGCTAACTCATATTTATTTATTTCCCCTTAATTTAAAAAAATGTAAACAGTTTTATGCAAAAAAATGTAAGACAAAAAGGCTTTAAATATATCAACTGTAAATTTAAATGACTTTTCTCAAAATTTTTAATTAAAAAATTAATTAAAATTATAAATAAGTTACCTTAAAAATATTGTCAACAAAGAAAACCAAAAAAATTTTATTATCCGAAACATTCTGACTAATAAAATATAAATAACTCTATTCTTACATTTACTGAAGTAAATATTAAAGAAAATTCGAAACTGCTTAAATTATTATTTAAATCTCAAATCAGTTGTCCGTTAACATTTAAAATAACTTTTCCAGTGATCTGGCCATTTTTGCAACTATCAGGCTGACAGAACTGCGCGTGCTGTTAGGCGCACTGTTAGGCAACATCTGGACTGTTAGAGCAGCTGACTGGTTGTCAAAATACGTTCGGAACAAATTTCTTTGGTAAAAAAAATGGCCAGCAAGCAATTGGTAAACAATTTGGCCAAGCTCGGCCGCTCGCGCCAGCACTGGATGTCGCCCCTGGCCGCCGCCCGCAATGCCAGCAACCGCAGCGACATCGAGAAGGTCACACACACCGGCCAGGTGAGCAACAAAACGGCATCCCGCTCCAACCATCCTGCGATTACGCAAACATTGTTTTGGAATATGTATGCAAATAATTTCAATTCGATTGATTTTTAGGTCTTTGACAAGGACGACTACCGCAATGTGCGTTTCACGAACGCCAAGCGATATGTGAACGAGAACTGGGGCATCAACCTGATCGAGGAGGTGCCGCCCAAGGAGTGCACAGAGCGTGTGGTGTTCTGCGACGGCGGCGATGGCCCCCTGGGGCATCCCAAGGTGTACATTAACCTGGTGAGATCCCATTCCTTAGCTTACTGTTTTGCAGCGTATGTTTATACTCTATTGTAATTATAGGACAAGCCTGGCAATCACATCTGCGGCTACTGCGGTCTGCGCTTTGTGAAGAAGGAGGGCCATCATTGAGCCAAGTAGCTTGTTAAGCACCTTGAAAACCTGTCTATCCTGTTGCTCTAGTTTAAATCTAACTAAACTGAATAAAATTATACCACAAAATGGCCAAGACCAAGGCAATTGGAGCGTTTTTAGCAAGGAAATGTGGTATTGAAAGACGCGATTGTAAAATATAGATAAAAAAAGTCGACATGGACCTAAGGATATGTATATCGAGGGGAAAAAATTATACAATATATCGAAAGATCGCGTTTAATTTCTATTATTGAGCCTTACCCCCTAATTTCTTAATTCTTACCGTTTTTTATCCTTTAAAAATACACAAAAACCATTTTGATTGCACAACACTTTATTTTTGCATGATTCTTGAATGTCTTCTAATGCCTGTATGCATTGTGTGTCCTATTTGAAAGTTAGATCTGATCCAAATCAACTTAAATGGTAAAGATTACATTAAACAAAATAGATGAGAAAACAAATAACTAAATTGAATTTCTAAAATACTGTGAGTTGAACTCGACTGATGCCAAATCAAATCACCACGCGGGTGGTTAAGTGTATATATAAATATATATATATAAAGTATATAGTGTTCAAATAACAAAACTAACTCAATGGTGGACAGTTTATAAACTGGTTTTTGTTGCCTGGTAAGCGGTAATATATATATTGTATAGTGGTTCCTTTTTTCGCTGCTAAATCACTACGCGGGCACTTTAGATGCTGAAGATCGCAGCATTGAGACACAGATAGTACCACGAATGAATCAATACAATAAATACAATAATTTCCGCCATTGATGTTTCCTTCCTTTTCTTTCGTTTTTTGGCCTGCACGGCTCTCAAACTGAAAATCTCTTACGTTCACGCACAGCTCAACAAGAGCCATTGCCGCTCCGATTCCTTCTCCATCTCCACCATGCGGGAGTTCGAGCTTGGCCTGCGGAGAGGGCCCTGGATGTGGGAACTGAAAGTGGGGGCGCCGCCGCCGGAGTGGTGGTGGTGCGCCTGCCTATCTCACAATTAATATGTGTCCAGAGAGCAGCGAGCTCGGTGGACAATAAAATCATGGTCAATAATCGTCGTCGTCATCTGTTGTCTCAAGTGCGTTTCATCTAAAACACCAAACACTAAGGAGAATGTAAACTAAAATGTAGTAGGTTCTAATTTGGATGTTGTGTGGATGCGGGACTATGTTGCCGACGAATCGCCTCAGCTTATCCTCGTACTGTTGTTGTTGTTTCTGTTGCTGCAGCAGAGATCGCTTGTCTTGATTGGGGCAATAGTTGTTCACCACTGGTCACCAGAGGTTCCGTGGCATGGCGTAGCCTTCTTTTGTCACAAATATGTTGCGATCGCCATCGCGCTGCAGCGCCACCTCCCTCTGCTGGCTCCTCTGAGCCTCGCCGTTCCCCATTCCGGCAGAGTTTCCGCCATCGTGAGTAACGATGGTCTCCCGGCGTCCGTCAACTACACGGGTTACCGTAGTGGTCTTATGACCGGACGAGTCCTGGGTAACCTTGGTGGTCTCGTAGCTGCCATCCGGCTTGCGTACGGTCTTCGACATGACGCTCTGGCTGAACATCTTGGGACCCTGCATGCACAATCATCAGTTATTTATTCAAAATATCACAATTTAAGAGACTCCTCACCTGATAGTTGCCATCGAAGACCCCACCAAACGGAGTCATTCCGCTGCGCGGCAACATCGGTGTCATGGGCGTCATGATGTCCGGCTTGTTGTTCATCGGCGGACGGGGAGGACGAGCACAGGACTTGCTTTCCCCATTGGGAGCAATGGTGCCATGAATACGACCCATAATAATCTCCTCATCCGTAAGCTTAGCCCGCTGACAGCTCTTGCGTAGTCCAGACTGATTCGATGGTAAGATGTTGGTTGTTCCTACGTCGCCTGGCTCTACTTTCTCCTCCGGATTCAGCCGCTGAATGAGCGAGTGCAGCTGGTCGGCATAGATCCTGTCAGAATCAAGATTTGAGAATCTCCTCCGCATGACAGATGGTACAATTCGATGTACTTACTCGCCGTCCAGATCGGTGTCCAGGGACATGTCCTTTTGCTGCTCAAACTTCTTCAGAATCTTGCTCTCAAAGCCCGGCTTCAGGAAGTCCTCCTTCAAATCGCGCTCGAAGCCTTCTGAAAATGATAAAAACTGTTGAGTACACAACTTGACAAAGTTTGAAGCTCATCTCACCATCGTTGTCGTTGAGGGACTCCAGAAGCCGCTGCAGCTGCCGCTCAAAGTGGCGCTGCATCTCCAGCGGACTGGTGAAGACCTGAAAGGCGAACTTGCGATCGTCGTCGAACAGCTCGTCATCGGTTTCCGCCTCCTCGAACCACTGCGGCTTCCGGAATTCATCCTTATTGGAAGCGGACACAGATGAGCTGAGAATTGGGAAAAGGGGAACAGGGAGAGATGATGAGAGGCAATTTCCACCCTTTGGGCTCAATACGCAGCCTCCGTTCCCGCACACACACACACACACACACACACTATTCAACACACACACTCGCAGGCAGGCGCTTTTCCGCGTGCGTGTGTGTATCCTGGTAAAAATGTATCTATCATGCAGGTGCCTGGTTATCGATCCGTCGGTGGAAAAACGCCGCAGCAGCGATACTTCCTTTCCCGAAATTTTAGACTATTTTGCGCGTGGCGACTTGCATAACCCCCGCCATGGTCTGTTCAACTCACTCCGGCTCCTTCTCCGCCTCCGACTTGAACATTTTCTTCAATATATCCATTATAGTCGCCGCTGGCTCGCCTGATAGCAAAGACTTGATGGAGCAAAAACTGAAGTGGCAAAGTGGGTAAAGAAAACTAAAAGAACCAAAACGACGCTAATTGATCACTGTTTATGCCCGGCTCCTTTTTTCCGCACAATTGTTATTGTTTATTATTATTTGCTTGAAATTTTAACACCCGAACCAGAATTTGCCTGAAAATCTGACAACAGCTGACGATTTGATGCCTAGGGATGTGCGCGGGTCGTGAGCACGCACGAGATGGTAACAGCTGTTAGTTGGCAACACTGGCCTATCGTTGGTTAACAGTGATGCTAAATGTAAAGCTTATCGAACTTTTCGGCCTACCGTTATCTGACCAATGTGGAAAAGGGTCTATATTATTACCTGTTTCTAAATGTTCTCCAAAGCTCGCGGTCATATCGATAAGAAGCCCATTGTAATGACATTACCAAATATCGCTACCTTTGCCATATCGTATCCATGATTTTTTTATAAAAAAAAATAATATTTAAATTTTCTCCTTAAAATATCGATATTTTTGTTAATAAAAAATGTTTCATTAAGTTTCTTATAACAAAAAATACTTATATATATTTTATTGTAAATATTTATATGCATATTTTCAAACGAACTTAAGAGTAATTTTGTTAAATTGTTGTTAATTTGTGTTATAAGTTGATCAGTCAGGCATCATCCTTCTATTAGCATATACGACACATTTTGGTCCAGCCGCTCAGAAACCACCGAACTACCCGGGGTGAAAATGTATATAATAGTCTGCTGTTAGAGTCCCAGCATTATGGAATTTCCACTCCTTCAATTTTTTGAATTTAGATTGGCCAAGGAAAAAATATTAAAAAGGAAGGAAAGGAAGCCATTTCGATATTTAGGCAAAAAAAAAAGCACGATATTAAGTGATCGATATATCGATATGTTCATATTTTGATATTTTTCAACCCTACCAAAAAGTCACAAGACCCAAGTCAGCTGAATTTCGTGTCGTGTGAAAAACACTCGGTAAATTTGATAGATTTTCATAAATTCTGTGCTTGAATTTGTGTGAGCGAGCGCCCATCCGTTTCTGCGTAGCAACCGCCGTCGTAAGAAAGCTAGCAAAATGACTACCGCCCTGTATTTGCCCGAGGAAAACATCGGTGAGTTTTGCCCCCGTGATTCGACTCTCTGCGAAAAATCGAAGTGAGTGTGTATGGGTGTGTGGGGGGCGAACTGCCTGCTGTCCAGCGGAGCACCCACCGCCCCGTTACACTGCTCGCGTTGTGCTAATCACCTGATTTTCCTCGATCTGTCCGTCCCGCAGACATGATTGCAGCCACTTCGGTGCTGCAACAGCAGGCCGCCGACATCCGGACCAGGACCATCAACTGGGCCTCATACATGCAGTCGCAGATGATCAGCGATGAGGACTACAAGGCGATCAGTGCGCTGGACAAGTCGCGCGCCAGTTTCTTGGCTCAGAACTCCAGCCAGGTGGTCAAGACGCTGCTGAATCTGGTCTCGCACCTGTCGAAGGACTCCACCATCCAGTACATACTCGTGCTGCTGGACGACCTGCTGCAGGAGGATCGCTCTCGCGTGGATCTCTTCCATGAGACGGCCGGCAAGCTGAAGCAGTGCATCTGGGGACCGTTCCTGAACCTGCTCAACCGTCAGGATGGCTTCATCGTGAACATGTCGTCGCGCATTCTGGCCAAGTTCGCCTGCTGGGGCCATGAGACGATGCCGAAATCCGACCTGAACTTCTATCTGCAGTTCCTGAAGGATCAGCTGGCCAGCAATGTGAGTTTGAATTGAGTGTCTTTGAAAGTGTTGCCAGCACGAAAGCATGTTTGTGTGTGTTATGATCTCAGAAGAACTGTGATTTGAGCATGGGGAGGCATGTGTCAGGAGGTGTATATAGTAGCCACATTTTGCACCGCAGTTACCTTTTATATGTTTGATATAAAAAATCGATATATATTTATATTTTTATATTGCGCTCTCCAAATTTACAAAATCGAACAAATCACATCTATCGCAATTTAAATAAATTTGTATTACTTTGTCATCATTTAAACGTAAACCAATATAACTTAAATTTAGTGACCTTATTATGTTAGTTTTTTATTTGATCAGAGTCTTCCAATCTGGAAATAACCGCATGTGAAATGTTCCATAGATCAAAAAATCTTACAGCATGATGAGTTACTTGGTTTCTTGAAGTTGACAGGGTTTTTTACTCTCTTACCTTAACAACTAATAGATTAACTATTCTTTGTACATAAATCCTTTAACATAACTCTATTAAAAAAGTTAACAACCAAATAACCAGCTAACTGCTTGCCTCTGCCAGTTTAGATTTTAAATAATTATTCTTTAAGAGACTATACAAAACTCTGACCTCGTATAGGCTTAAGAACCAAACGAAACTGACCCCGTCCAAGTGAAAGTAACTCGTGAAATCTCTGCAAATGAGGAGTTTGTTACTACAACATTATTTTGCCACATATCAGCGCACTCAGAAACTTGTCACTTACCATATAAATCCGAATCGTATATTACCCTGAATATTA
>VNJU01007917.1:0-32200 GCA_008042675.1 Drosophila seguyi
AGTTCAAAAAAAAAAAAGGAGAACAAAAAGCTGGCCTAAATACAAGCGAAAAGATGTTTTCGTGAGCCACCTGAGCTTTCTTTGAAATATAGACATATTGATTGCATATTATATCTATGTATATATGGGATGCTTATATGTTTTCTAGAAAAGAAAGCTGTGGAAATTTAACATTCGTTTTATAATAACTAAGTTTCAAATTAATGTATTGAGAAACTAAAGGGTAAAAGAGTTTTGTTTATATTTCTAAAGAGTTTTTGTAAGCCATTGAAGAGAAAAACCACTCCTCGTATCTTATTTAATTAGTATTTGTACACATTTTAAATGCATTTTATAAAAATATTAAAAAACTAATACATAATATTTATTAGACCATTTAGTTGCCTCAAGTTAACTTAATAGTTTCTTACAAAAGTTTTTATTATGAAATTCCGGTAGCTTTAAGGAAGAACTTCTTTATATTAAAAGGAAGATAACTCAAACTTAAAAGGAAATGAAATTGAAATATCCTGGTCCAGCGAAAGTTTTTCTATTTATCTGAACCTCTCACCATTTATATATATCTATATAAGTTTATAAATGTATATATAAAAAGCCTTGGTCTTGTTAAACACTCAA
Organism: Drosophila seguyi; assembly: GCA_008042675.1. NCBI lineage: Eukaryota > Metazoa > Arthropoda > Insecta > Diptera > Drosophilidae > Drosophila > Drosophila seguyi. The sequence continues at coordinate 619 of VNJU01007917.1, forward strand.
CGGTTAAGGGCTGCACAAATATTTATTGTGTCATTGATTTTGCCGCAAAAGCCGTCGTCGACGGCTCGTGCTCATTCGATTTTCTTTCAAAGTCCATCGTGACTTTTCCTTTCTCCCATTTCCCTTTTCCTTTTATCTTGTATTTATCCAGCGTGCAATGCAGCTGAAAAAGTGGCGGGACAAATATTAAATATTAAACTGGAAGAGGAAAGTCGGTACAATTTTCCCAGCTGATTGGATGTGAAATTAAATTTCACACAAAAAATTTATTAAATTGCAACTAAAAACACTCTAATTAGGATTAGTTGAGAATATATATTTGGGAATTAGAACAAAGTGTAGACTTGATCTATTAAATAATGATTTTTTGAAATTTTTGGGAAAAAATAATTGCTAAGCTGATTTCTTTGCGGATTTATTGAAATTTCAATGGTGAATTATAGTCTATAAATGTCAATTTATACAAAAGAAATATCACGCTCGTAAATACATAATAATTTCTCAGAACTATTCAAAAGCTGCACAAATTCTTTTAAATACGGGCCCAAAAGAATGCTAAAAAAAGTGGATAAAGAAAATCATTTCATATTTTTAGCGAATTTTTTAGACAGACTAATTAGTACCTAGATAAATTTCATTGCTAGACTGATTCGTCTGCGAATTTACTGACTTTTCGATGGCAAATAATATTTAATAAAAAAAATCCCAGTCTTAATTAAAGGATATCTGTTGATTCCGAGTTGTAAACGCATAAATCCCAATTAAATGTGTTTCAATTGAAGCAAATATATTTAAAAACTAATTAAAATAAATTGCTGACTTGATTAAGTTACATTTTTACACACCAGCACTAAGTAATTTGATTTAATTTGGCTCTTGGCTCGTTAATTAATTAAAATTTGCATTCCTTTCTCTCTTCTCTCGTTGCAGGTAAGTCAGACTCATGATGCTGTGTGTGCTTGCCCAGGTGTACCACAATGTGTGTGTGCACACATACCTATATGGCAGCCAATAATTTGCGTATGACTTGTCAGTGGTTTAATTAAAATGAACTGCAGCATAAAGTGTGTGTGCACACACGTGGGCATGTGGACGTGCGGGCCAATGGTGTGTAAATAAAACTAATCCCGAGTTGAGCGACCGCATAAATCAGCCGCAGAATCGAATGCGAAAAACACCGATCCAGTCGGGCGAATGTAATTATAAATCATCGGGTGCTCAGCCGCACGCGAATGCAATATACATAAAAAGGAGGTAACTGCAGGCCTAATTGGCCTCTGCTGCTGTGAGTGAGAATATCCACACACAATATGCATCAATAATTCATAAAATTAAATAGCTTCTTGTTGCGGGAGAAGGGGGGCTTTTGATGGACTCAACTCTCCTGACAGGTTCATATCACTCGTCACTCATCCGGCCCCCCGCTCTGCACCTGTCACACACACCCAGAAACACGCATAAAAACCAGACACGTATTTATTCACAGACAGACAGGACGCAGGACTCACACACACACACACACGGCAGCTCTTCCGGGGCTGACAACATAATAATAATAAATTAAAATATTAGCGCTTAATTAAAATTATCAATTCCCTCAAACCCAGGCGCGATTTGTCAACGAGTTTGAAGGTCCCATCCGCGGCATTTTCCTCTTTAGTCGCGAACTCCTTCCATTTCACTTGTGTACTCATTAAAACACTGTTGAAAATATTACAAGAAAATTATATAATACATTAAGATGATCTCTTAATTGCTTTAAAGACTTTAAAACATAAAATCTGCTGGAATACTGCTTAAAAAAATGCTAACTTAAACTTGAAAATCAATAAAAAGTATTAAATAACAAACATCACGAAAACCTAATATAACTATAAATCATGTTAATACAAAATATTTTCTTTTAAAATAAATATTTTTTTATCATTAACGTAAATTATTGAGTGCATATAATGCTTCTTTATAATTAAATCAATACTTCTGAACCGAAGAGCTGGAATTCAATAATCCAGCATTTATTTTTATTTCAACTAAAAACTTTTCCCTCATTCAAGTCTTATATCTTTCGCTCACTGTATTCACACTCACACTCATAACTCACTCACTCTGCTTTATGGCAAACATTTCGGTGTTTTTGTGGCAAGGCTTAAAAATAATACATATTTTTCAACTAAATCCATATTTATTTAATGGCATTCGAGAGCCCCAAACAATGCAATTAATTAAGTGCGGGGCTTTATTGTTTATTTAACGCTTCGGCTTCGCGGCTAGCCCCCAAGGCCTTGTCTCATATGGGATTTGGCCCGAATCCTGACAGCGATGCTAAAATATTTAAACAATTCCATTTAAATTCGAAAAAAGCGTCATTTTATAAAATATGAAAGTGAGAAGCAAGTCAACGCTAATTGAGAATATATTTAAAATTATTTAAGAATCGAGCTTTAAGGAAGCTTCACTTATTTAATTTGAGAAAAAAGATTTATAGGTGGTTTTCGAAGTACTATCATTTATTTTTGGTAAGTTTTATGTTGGGTAAATAAATTAAATACAAAGAACATTAGCTATAATATGGGAACTTCATAGATAACAATAAGAATAAGTTTTTGTGACAAGAAAATGTATAAATCATAAACGTTATATCAACAGCGAGAAAAGAATACCCAAAATTACATTTTTTACCATAAATTTCCTTTAAATCCAATATTCTAATTTGATAAAATCTATTCAGGAGTCACCGTTTCATTAGATTTATTACCCAAGTGTATAAGAGAATGAAGCGAACTTCCCTGGACATTTGCCAGCTCATTTTTCACCTTAGTTAACTGACTGCAAACAGGATTCGATTGCAGTCTGCAGTCTGCGCACTCTCTGGGTGTGTGTCCTGGCATATCCGTAGGTGAATATAAATCAATCAAGCTCCGTTCAGTTTGGATGTACATACCTCCCCACCGCCCCAATCCCTAACACTAATCACAATCCCCTGGAGGGGGGATGAAGTGCCGGTTGACGTTGTAATGAGTGCCGAGGATCGATTTCCGTTTGGCAATAACTCAACTTCAACGAAATCCAATCTAAGGTGGAAAGTTATACCTGCTTTGCTCCCACCCGAACGAACAAGTGTTTACAGTTATTAATCTGATTATATTTAACGTGAAGGGGAGAGGGGCATGGGGAGACGGAAAAGAGTTATCTGCAAATACAGCATTTTCCAGCGTTATCTGTGAGGTGGATTTTCCCTCCCTTTCCGCCCCCACCGCCAACTGCCGCACATTTCACTCGAAACTTTTCAAGTGCCCATATAAGTAATGACATATCAGTCTGACGACGTCGACTGTTCTTGGCTGATGTGATGCCATTGCGATGCGAGTGGGTGGCTGGGCATCGCACGGAGTCCTTCTGCTGATTCCCGGAATGACTCCGGGGTCGAGGGCTCCGGCTCCAGCTCCGGCTCCGGCTCCAGCTTCGGCTTCAACTCTGAGAAGCCGGCTTCTTGTCAGTCGCTTTTGCCAATTGACAGCATGACAAGTGAGCAGCATGAGAATTCAACTCGTACATACGGAAATATATGTAAAGTTAAAACAACACAAAAAACAGAAGCTGGAGCAGCAGCAGCTCTCAGCCACTGAGAGCCAAAAAATGTTTGCTATAAAAAGTTTTCAGCTGCGACAACTTTTGCTTAACTTTTGCCAGCAAAATGTGCAACTCTCAGTCTGTTCAACATACATCTAAAAAACATATACATATATATATATAGTAAATTTATACATGGCAAAAAAGCGAACGCTTTAAAATTGACATTTTCATTGGGCAATAAAGAATAGAATAGGTTTGAGTTGAAGCAGATCATATTGGTTTTTAGAAGAGAAGAAATTGGATTATTTTGGGTTCAAATAAGTCATATTTTAGAGCTTAAAAGTAAGCCTCTTAAAACTAGCTTGTTTTAAAAAGAAATATTTATTCCTTAAAATAAATTAATTACTGAAATAGCAAATAATACTTCAAGCTGCATATAGGCTTAATATAGGATAGCTCAATACAAAATAATAATATTAGAAGTAATTTGAATTTTAAGGGAAAAAAAACTGCTAAGAAGATCATTTTCTAGCAAATTTATTAGAAATTGTACAGAAAAATTGGTAGTCTTAAGTATAACAAAATTTAATGGGAAGTATAGGAAAATATATGTTAACTATTAAGGGTATTGCTTTATATATTTTTCCATAATTGTTTTAACTTCCATATTAAAGTTTTAATGTTAAAGCAATTAAACCCTTTACTAATTGTGTATAAACAAACCTTTTACAATTTTGTTGAGCTATTTTTAATATACAAATAAGAAAAGTAATTACTACTTTGTTTATTTAATAAACATATAACTTTAAAGGAAAATTTTATAAATTGTTGAAAGATCTTTAAAACCCACAACATCTCCAAAGAATTTGTGGCAAAAATATGAAACCCTTTTAAGTCTTAAGGTATCTAAAAATCAAATATTTTAACCCATATATAAATATTTTATTTCTCTCTGTACACATACACATACTCCTTTATTTGATATGTATAAAATTTGTGCTTTGTATTTCATTCCTGCGTGTATCCTGCTCAATCTTGCCAGCAAGATTTAATTAATCAATTATAACGATAGCAGAATAACTTTTTTGTGCCAGTCCCAGCAGGGGACATGATGACACACACACACACGCACACACAGAGTGGGAAAAAAGGAAAGCCGGGTAACCACAGATAAATCCAAATGTCACAAGCTCTTTAACAATTTAAAACCCTGAAAAGGGAGAGACAACTATTATTTGTTGGCAAATTGATGCATTCCAAAGCGCATTCGTAATAAATATGCAAGCGGCATTATTTACACGTGACAGCTGTGATTTCTTGCCGGTTCTAATACACTTGGGCGGCATAAATTCAAATTAGAGAATGCCCTGCAAATATATATATCAATTAATGGAGAGGTGGGAAAGACCGATTGCGGTCTTAAGCTGACTCCAATTGCTGGCCATGTTTCTGGCTTGGCAAAAACCTTTTAGTTGATCAATCTCAAGCGGAAACCTCTTGACAATTCATTGAAAAATGGTTGAAAATAGTTGCTTGTTACTAGAAACCTCAAAACTATTGAGACCTTGTCTTTTGTGGGGCATTGCATAAAATATGCCAATATTCTCTCGGATATGCTGCGACCTCCCGGGGGCTCTCTGTTCCTCCTTTCGTCCCAAAACGACAACGCATTCATCACCATTTGCTTAAAGTGACGCGTCAACACCCCGCCCCCCCGGTTACACTCGGGGAAAAGGAGCAGAAAAAAATAGCACAAAAAACAGAGCTGAAATGCGAAGGGAAACACGCAAAGCCCAGTGCAACTTCAGTTCATCCGGAGTGGAGCATTTTTTAACACTCATACGCCCCTTTGGCCATGCACACACACTCACTCACACACACACCCTCACGATATATATGCTCCGCTTTTCCTTTCTATGTATTTTGTCATATTCCCTCGCTGCAGCTGTGGGAATGCATTGTTGTTGTCTTTTAAGGTTCATCAAAGCTTCAACATTGTTTGGTCACAGTTGTTGGCCAACATCTCATCCCATTTTCCCAGCTTCCCATCTCCATTTTCCCTCGTCTCCGTCTCTCTCTCTCTCACTCGTTCGTCATACTTCCGTAGCTGTCTTGTGAAATTTTTCCTGTGGGAGTTAAAATATGCACAAACTGATTCCCTGTTCGCCCCTCCCTGTCGTCTCCCCGCATTTCACGTTGTCCTCCTTTTTGCCCCTGACTTTTTCGCTTTGGCCCCGAGAAGTTACCATAACACTGAGCGAAAATAGGGGTGTTAAAGATCACAAAAATTGTGAATGTATTAAAAACTTAAAACAAGAAAAAAACTATAAAAAAACAAGAGCAAGCTATATTGATATATCAATACTGAAAGGAACTTTCATACTAAACCTGGCTTTTTGTATTAAAAAAATATATTTTAGACTTTCTTGGAACATTTTTCAATATCCTGAGTTTACTAAATAGAAGATATCCCATTTATCTTTATAGTATTACTTTTATTTCGTTCCGTGTAGTTGGCCTGACAGCAGCTCTGTGCAACCCAGTAGTTATGCTCCAGTGCATGTGCAACTTGTCTGTTGTTTATGACGCCCTACGCTGCCACGCCCCCTCGCCTGCATAACGGCCCACCCCCCGCCTGCCCCTTTCTTGATGCAATATGATGGTGTGCGTGTGTCATCATCATCATCATCAACATCATCATACGTCTCGGTTTCGTGCTGAAATCGCAGGCATATCATCTACACACATGCACAACAAATGAGTCCTGGCGCAGGATAATAGAAAGAGAAAGAGCTTAGGAGGTAGGGAATAGGAGAGAGAGAGAGAAGATTAAGGATATAAGGTAGAAGCAAAGGAAGCAGATCTAAACACTTGGCTGGCGCATCAAATGGAAACCACTTTGGCAGCTGCAGATTTGCCACCTCGCAGATTACAAAAAAAAAAGGAAAAACTAAAGCTTAATTTTCACCTTTTGCTTACCTAAACTTAAGAGTATTTAAGGAATATTTTTTGTAAATTTTTGGTAGACATTTTAAGGGCTTTTTAAGTAGTTTTAGGGGTTTTAATAACTCTTTTCCTCTTTTTATTCTATTTCTTTCCAGCAAAGTTAGTTCTTAATTTCCAAAAAAGCAAATAAATTCCCACAAATTGAAACTCATTTAAATTTCCAATTAATTTCGGAAGCTCACATGTGATCGAGCTGCAACTATTCCATTTCTCCAACTATTTATCTTTTCTGCTCATTTTGCGCTTTTACAAAGTACTACAAAAAGAGAGAGAGCGGCAAATATTTTTCAATAAAATTGCATTTTTCTTTGGAATTTATCGAAGTTGCAGGGAGGAGGGAGGAGGAGCAGGAGCAGACTGAGCACTGAGAGTGGCGGCCCCACAGTTTGCAAAGATTGTTTACTGTGAGTAATGGCCCAGACAAATGGCAGGCAACTCAGCAGAGTCACAAACCCGGCAATGATGTCCTTTCGGAGCAACTTGGTGATTCCATTGTAAGGAGGACGTTGCCATGCAGATCATAGCAGCGACAGGACAGAAATATTATTATGCCGGGGCATTATGTTCACAATGTTGTCTGCCATTTAGTCAGTTTTCATGTCATGTGAGTGTCGAGAGACAGAGCTGGGGTCTCGCATAATGGAAATCATAAATTTCCACAGTCTGGCCCCGAGTCCTTGAGTCCTAGCTGCCGCCGCCGCCGCCTGCAATTGATATGTCTGGGTGGACGAGTTGATCGTGTGACAACTTTAGGAAAAGTGAAGGAACAGGTGGTCCGAAATCATGTCCATGAATTTGAGAAAGCCAAAAAAAAACGACCGGAGGATCTGAGAAAATATTACAAATTTATATATGTATATAAAGGAGCAATTCTTAATTAAAATTCAATTTAAAGAAACTGCAAGCTTCGTAAATCATTCAAAATTTACCCCCAAAAATATCGTCCCTCGAGAACCTTAAAATGCAATATTTTGCACTCACTTCTAGCTGAACCGAGCGGATAATTTCCGCTGCTTTGTAGCGACACAAACCGGCAAATTGCGATGGGTGCGTGTGTGTGAGCATGAAATTAAATTCCGTGCAAACAACAATAACCCTTTGAGGCAGCTACGAGCAATAACAGGACCATTTACCAGGAGGAGGTCCTGCTGCCGCGCAAAACAGAGACCGAGCCGCTGGCCAAAAACTACGGCGGCAGCCAAAATAAATTGAATCGAATTTAATGTCAAAAGTGCAGCATATAATTGGCTTAATGCTACGGGTGGCTGGAACAACGTGTCGCACGCAATGCTACACCAAACTGCAACTGAGGGCGGCACTAAAGCTAACACAAATACCAAGGCACTGGGCGAAAACGTTGGGGTCCTGAATTTGAGAAATCGATATTTTTAGAAACAGTTTCTAAAATATTTCTACTCTTATTCTTAAAATAAATAAATTAGGGATAAAGGAAAATATCGATCCAATATAATTATAACATTTTTCGTATACCTTTTTATAGTATCAATATATTATGGATAAATAATATAAGAGTGTACAAACCTATCGATATAATATTGACCACAATACGTTTGTTGGTCGGACTTTTTCTTTGATAAAAACCCTTTAATATATTATAATAATATATAATTATTATATTATTGCTTAGCAAACTTCTCACAAAATAAATTTCATTTTTATTTGCAAACTTTTAAAAATGTAAACAAGAGAATGCCAGTGTAGCGCGCTAAAATTGTTACTGTATTTTTTGTTTATTTTTTCTCTGTGTTCACACACCTGCATGTGGACACCTGACCCTCTCTGCTTTCACAGCTGCTCTCTCTTTTTCAGTTATTGCCTTTGTGCGTTTGGCGTTAAAAGCGCAAAATTCAATTTCGTTTTATTGTTCGTTAGTTAAACAGCGGGACCGCTGCAGGACGTGGGAGGCAGGACGATGCAGGACGAGCGGTGGGCGTGGTAATTGCATTTCGCCCACCTGTGACGCTTGGTTACCCCATTGCCAAAGGATCTCGGGGCGTATGAGCCAAGCACATAAACGGGAACAAAGGCGATGTTGGAAGCAGAAGCAGCGCAACCCCCTGCGAACAAATCATAAAACAATAATTAACCCACAGCCCTGGGGCCGAATCGAACGATGATGATGATGTCGATGATGGGCGAAACCGCTTTGATTTCGGGGCCAAAATGGTTACTGTCAAAGCAGTAGTCGAACCCAGTGCCAACCCTTAACCCCTGACTTGAGCAACTGCAACATAATTGACCCACTTAGCTGGGGGCACTGGGATTGGCTCCGTCGGACTCTCTGTCTGTGGTTGTGATTTTGATTCCGACTCCTAACTTCGACTCTAGTCGTGGTCCTGGTTCCTGCCAATTTTCCAGTGACATGTATCCCCCCCACTTGACTTTGATGGCCAAGGATACACAGAAAGAAAGGTCAGGGAAGTTGCTTATAAATGAAATAAACCAAAAGCGATTTTTAAAGCCCCTTATTGCTATATTTAGTATTCTTTTGTATCGAAATAAATCTTTAATATTATATATTGAATTTATGTAAAACAATTAGAGCGAAAGCCATGACTTGAGCTTTAAAATCACTTTGAAATATGCCAGAAAGTGTAATTAAATATGTTATACCCTCAACTGAACTGATTCCTTAAGGATTACATTTTGTAGCATAACTTTAGACGGAACTTTTAACGATTTCAAAGCTACTTCGACTTCTGACTTAAATCTCAAATCCTCTTGTATATATATTTTTTTTTTCAATTCGAAATATTTTTTTATGTGCAGATATGTACTCCGACTCGGACTCGCATTCGGAATGGTTACTGCGTGTGTGTCTGTGCAATTATTAATCGGCAGCCATCTCCGGTCCGGTTTTCCAAAACGGGTAATATAAGCCAACACGGAAATTCAATATAATCCGATTTGTTATTGTGCAAGCTTCACTTTTGTCCAGTGCAGGGAAAAACGAGATAAACGACATGTGATTGGCTCATTAAATGTTATTTGATTCGATTTGATTGACTACAAAACGCATCGTGTTGTAGTAACACGCGCATTAGTTTATTGTTAAAGCACAAATATATGTAAATATTTTCTGAAGTGGAAAGTTATTAGTTTACAGCACACATATCCTTATCAATCCCACTTTAAAGGCCATTGAAGAGCATTTATGTGTGATCAATTGGGCCCTATTCTTGGACACAGCCGCGGGATAATGTATTCAGGGCTACATACGAATAGCGAATCGCACACAATACCTATATATACTTAAGTATATCCCCTGGCAACTTGTTTATGCCACTTTTCCAGGGAGATTTTTCAATGGCAACGCTGATGAAGAAGCCGCATTTATCGCATTTTTCGGGGGAAGGGGCGGCGAAAATCTCTTATTCATATGCTCGTGAGCACCTTCTTTCGCTTCGCACATAAATTTTCCAGCGTTTTTGTCACAATTTCTTATCTCATAAGCATAAAATTAACAACCAGCCAAAATGGCGACAAAATCAACGTAAGAAAACTGTGAGGGAGGGACTCCGGGAACGTTATTCTGAACGTTATTTAAAATCGACGCCTGCGGCGCTGCTATAAAAATTTGTGCGCGATAAAATGGAATTATGAGGACGACAACAGCAAGGACAATGACGATGCGGGTGCGAGAGCAGGACACGTGTTCTTATTAATTTTAATGCATATTAAAAATCGCATCCCTGAGGGCGTCTTCCCTTAAAACGAGAGCGAACTGTTCAATAAAGAGCCCTTAAAAAATGAGGAGGTAACATTATGTAGCCCCGAACTCGTAAAATATCACAAACCACACAAGCTAAGAGAAACCCACACACAGGCACTGAAAAAAATATTTTAAAAATCCATAACGTATTAAAATATTAAAAGAACAACTTTAAATTATTTGAAATCTCTTTGAAATCAGCCTTTTTGGCTTTTTGCATGCTATACAAATTAAGGAATAAAATTTTATAACCTTTGCATTTTATCGCAAACTTTTGAGCTTAAAATCTAATAAAAAGATTAAAAAAAGTGAAATATAATTATATTTTTTTATTTAAATTAATTTAACTTTTTCATTTTCTTTCAGTGTCCCCACAAACCAAACACACACATACACCCACGCCCACACACACTTTTATTGTTAAGGAACCGACTTATGTTTATTAGATTTTATGGCGCTCATCTCAGCTAAGCTCGATGGTCTTGCGGTTGTCTCTCGGTTCACATTTTTGTTTCTCGGCTAAAATATCTTAATAGAAAACAGATAATTCATAAAATATTTACTAAGTGGCTAACAAACACACACACACAGAGACACAGGCGCTCCAGAGCCTTTAAATCAGTCAGGAGGGAAGGTAGGAGGGGAGCAAATGCCGAAGGCAATGTCTGTCCATGTAAAATAAGCCGAGTTTTAGCCACAGTTGTGGTTATGATTTTTATAACCACCACATCATGCCCTCTAAATGGCTTAGCCTGGTAGAGGGTATGTTGGATATTAGAAGGATCTTACTTTGATATAAGGTGTTAAAATTTACGAGATAGCTAAATGTTTTTAAAGTAAATTCAGCATAATTTGCACTTACCAAATAATATTTTCTTACGATTTAGTCTGTAAATAAAAGAAAGTAAAACAGATAAATTAAAAACGTAAACTAAAGTAAGATAACTTGAAATTATTTAAATTATTTTAAATAAATACGATACTTCCAGAAGTAGTTTACAAATTTAAATCTCTTTGAATTGTGCCCAAAAGTATGCAATGATACAATTTATTTTCTTATTGCAGTTCTATAAATTTTACAGAATTTTATTGGGTATTTTATATTGTTTTTAATATATCATGATAATTTTCTTTAATTTTCTTAAACTTCTTGAAACTTAAGGATATATTCCCTTACTTAATTTAAATATTTAGAGCATTCCTCAGTCGACCCTTGCACTAAAATTCAGCATTTTGTCTTGTTCTCACTGCTGCTCTCACACTTTACAGATAAATAATGCACAAAAGTTGTTCATTTAACTTTGCTTGTTTGTTTCATTTCATTTGGTCTGCTGGTTCTGTGCTGTTCCGTTGTCTTGTTCGCTTCCCTTACCTTCTGGTTTGGATTTAGATTTGGATTTGGCCTGTACCGGTGCCGGTGCCATGTGCCGCGAATAAATCTTGAGGCACGGGGAAAGGCGGAGAGGAAAGGCGAAAGAAAAAAAAGTTGAGAAAACTCATTCACATAATTTTCCAGTTTATTGTGAGCTGCTGCTCCTGCTGCTGCTTCTGCTGCTGTTGCGGCATGATATACACACACCTGGACGGCATAAACCTGCTCTAATTACGGGCCAAAAAAGAAACCATAAAATATAAATAAAAATCATTCATTTTGTGCACGTTGCCGCAGGCAGGGCGGGGCGGGCTCTTCCCCTCCAGATCCTATTCCTGCGGATTCCGGCGACTCCTTGTGTGCGTTAAATTTTTATAGCCTACACTTGGGCGCCCGACCAAGTTACTGCCACTTAATGAATTAACATTATTTTGATGGGTTTTATGCTTTTTTCATACTTTAGCAGCCTCGAAAACTCCTCTGGCAGCTGCGGCGGCGTGCTATCGGCTATTGGTCATGCCCGGCAACACCTCGCCTGGCTTTTAACTTTTTAATAAGCCACAAAATAAGGCAAAGGGAGAAATATTATATTCCCAGCATAAGCATAATTCAAATCATTTCATTAACATTTGGGGCCGCATCCCTTTTTTATAACGGCACACGGGGGTACGGGGGCAAGGGAAATTGCTTTTTAAGTACTTAACTTCAATGCAAGCGGGTGAAAAAGTTTCGAGGCTGCTGCAGCACCAAGGCCCTGGCACTGAGCAAAACCCTAGTCCTATTAAAATTAAGCATCAAATTGTGGCTTACTCAACTTATTTAATTCTTCAAAGTTGAGCCCTAGAAAAGGGATTAAAAAATATACGAATTTATGTGGTATTCTTGGTTATTTTGTATGTAAGATAAAAATGTCTGCTATAAATATATATTTTATAAATATAAAAAAAAAACTTGTTCCTAGGAAAAGTTAAAGCTATAATTTGCTTAAATAAATATGATTGTAATTATATAAATAATATTCTTTAATATGATGTAATTTAAAGATTTGTTTTGAATATTTCTCCTATTAAATTTGAAGCCTTAAATATACATTTACATCACAAATCAGAAAAAAATGAAGTGCAAGCGCCCAAGTGAAAGTTTTTATTAAATGCATAAAACGAGTCAAAGTCGTCTCTGCCAAAGGCTATATGCCACACGTCTATATATATATATATCCTTTATATAAATTTTATATGTATATTCCACATTTAGATGTGTGTGCGTGGGCGTGTTTCGGCTGTGTGTGTGCGTGTAGGGCCATAAATCTAAGTGCTTTAACGCCTTTGGGGCGACTTGGCAACGCCTACTTTTGTGGCTGATGTAACTGCCAGTTAGTGGAGTCCCGACTCCCACGTCCTGCGTCCTGCGTCCTGAATATGTGCGCCAGCTACTGCCATACTGCTATAATGAGTTTTCAAGTGGTTCCCTGCATAGGCAGGTAATTTCATTCTAATGCCTAATGATGTATCTGCTGCCGGCCCTGGAAGGAAACTTGCACAATGAAAGGAGGAAGGGCTGCCTGCTTAATCCTAATTCGGTTAGTTTAACCGGCTTTGCATCGACTTAATAGGACATATTTAAAGGTGCAATTAATTGTTAGTGAAATTGATACTCCAAGCAAAAAACTTTTAAAGCAGATTATAGTTTTTTTAATGGGTAAAATGGATTAGCCTGGAATTAGCAAGTGACTGGATTAACTACAGAGTAACTTGCCACTTGTAAATATTAAAATGTATACACATAATCTGAAAATTATTAAATAAAGAAAATATATATATTAATATATACATTTATCTGACAATATGACGTTACCCGGAATCGCTCCAATCTCCAGGGGCGCGTTAAAAACTAATTACATTCGATAAGTGTTATCTATAGTCTAGCGATAAGCAGAAAATTCCCAATAACCCGATAGCAATGATAATGATAAGCTAACTAAATGATAATGCAAATATTTTCAATTAAACAGGAAATATTATATCACTCAATTATTGCTAAAAACGAGACAAAGTGAAGCAAGGCGAATTCGAATTTGGCGCCAAAAGCGTAAATTTCCCTTTGAAGATTGAAAATTTGGTTGGTTCATGAATGGAATTTATTTGTTTTTAAATCTAAGCTGAATACGTAAAATTTTAAGTTTTTTATCAGTTTTGGGACTAATAGGTCTTATCTTAAAATAATCAACTTGGACAAATATTGATTCAAAGAAAAATATATTTTTTAAACCAATATAGGCTTATATGAGTTATTTTCAGTTTTGGGGTGAAAATAAGACTTGGCAGCAACAAGAGCCCCTTACACCTTTTCATGTTTGGTTAACTAATAATAAATACTGTAGCTCAGTAAATAAATATTAGAGATTATATACAGAATAGAAGACAATTTTCTTATAAAGTATATAAATAAACCATAAAATGCCTAAATTTTCGTAACAAACTTCCAGAAAAACATTATCTAGAAGCTTAAAAATAAAAAGAATTTAAATTTCGCGCCAAAAGGCGTTGAAATTCCCCGGAAGAAGAAAAATCCCTCGACTCGCTGCTGGTCTCAGCACTCGAGCGAGTTTGACACCCTCTCTTTCGGTTAGAGAGAGCATTTCGCCGCGCTCTCTCGCTCTCTGTGGCTAGCAGCTGCCGTTTTAATTGAAGCGGCGAATTCATCTGCATGCCGCACCGCGGCGAATCCATCTTCGTATCTTTCTCTCCCTCTCTCTGTGTCGCGTCGCTCTGTCATCATCATCAGTCGCCGTCGTCGTCGTCGTCTCGTCGCTGTGGTTTTTAAATTCTGATTGTGGCCATCCCGTAAAAAGAGGCAAATGTGCAATGAAAATTAAATAAAAACCTTTGTCTCGGTTCGCTTAAATACAGAACAAGTCGCACAAAGTAATGACAGGCCGGAAAAACGCTAAGAAACAGTGAAAATCAAGGGAAAACACAGTGCGGAAAAGCCAGTGTCTGTGTCTGTGTTTGGTGGTGGCGAAAAAAAAACTCTGTGCGCAGCAGCCGCCTTTTTTTGTGACGGAACCAGAAATCCATGAGATACTTTTTAGTATCTTTTCCGCCCAAATACAATGTATTCAGTGCAAAAAACAAATAAGAGAACCTAACAAATTCAAATAACCCAAGAAACCAAGCTAGGAAACTCCAAAGATCCAAACAAACAATACGGAGCCCATAAAACCATGTCACATATAAATAATAATAACTACAAAATGTTTTATAATCTGTCATGAATATGGATTCTGTTGGAAAAATATTTAGTTCTACGTTTGCTTCTTCTTTGCTCTTATTTCTGTTGTTGTTGTTGTTGTTGGTGGCTCCCTTTGTTCGGCGCCTTTGTTGTTGTTGCGAATAGCATTTTGTGTACCTTTCAAGAAATCAATAAAACAAAAAAAGAACCCACAAACTCCGCTCAAAACGAGTATCGTTGCCGCTCTCTCGCTCTCTGCTGGAAGCCCTCCTCTCTCCGGTCCGCGCTCTGTGTGTGTGTGTGTTTTGTTGACATTTTACCGCTTGAAAAACTATTAAAAAACCCAGCAAATTATGTCAATAATTTAGCATATTTTCTAGCCACCGGATGGGGCATAGAAAATTCAGAGGGGGGACAAACCACACCGAGAAAAGGGGAGATATCCGATTCCCCCTTTGTGTGTATTTTTTTTAGCTGCGCAATTCGTGCTGACAGTTAAATGACACAATTCCCGGCATGGATTTTGGGGCTGGGTCGCAAATTCACAATTCGCATTTTCTGCAGCGAATTCGAGGGGACCTTTCCCCTCCCCCTTTTCCACACAGAGTGCGCCTATCCTTCGTAGCACGTGCACTGCGGCTCTATTGATTTTTCGCACATCCCATACAGCTTGGGCTCCCGTTTTTCCGTTTCCCTCATTTTCCGGTTCCGGTTGCTCCCAGTTCTCTGGATTCTCCGGGTTGTCGTCTCCTGCTTTTCTGGCTTTCCCGCTGCCTTGTTCTTGGTGCATGCGCGATGTTCACTTCCATCCATTTTCATACATTTTCATCTATTTTCGCACACTCAGTGCACTGACCTTAGCCCATGACTGTCAACATTTTGGCCACACTTGGGGGAAAAATGTGAGCCGGATAATACAAATATGTTGTATATCAAATATACTATATCATTTTCATAAATAAAAGTCTGGCTTAAGCAAATCATCATCATATCATCAAAAATTCACCAATCATAAATTAAAGTTATTCTTTTAAACACCTTTTCTATAAAAAAGTAAAATAAATGTTTGCCAAATTTAAAATACTATATACAATGGGAATACAAAAATCAAAAATAAATATATTATCTTGAGTTAAAGATACAAAGATACAAAATGATTTAAATCACTTTCAAAACAGTTTGCTAAAACCTTCGTTGGAATATTCTACAATTTCTTTAACAAATATTCACAACCAAAAGATTTTTTATATATTTTAAAATAAACCTTAATAACTTTCAAAAATCTTCCACCTCTTTCCACTTTTTCCCTCCGTACCTTCTAGCCACCTTTTCATCAGATTTTCTCTCTTTTTCGACTGCATTTAAGTACACATTTGTTTGGCTTACAAATTAACGCCATTCGAAGTGTTGGCTGGATAAACAAACAAGTGATTTTATTTCATCGCAGCTCACAATGTGGGCCATTCATGAGAGGCGGCAATTCGGGGGCTCTCCCCGTCATGTAAACAAACTGCTGGAACTCCGGCAGAGGGAACCGGAGAGCCCAAACCAAACAGATTCGGAAACAGAAACAGATCCCCAAGTGGCCCAGATGTGGGTTATCATAGAATCTCACGCTCATTGCGACGAGGTGGGTGGAGTCACAGTTTGTTTTTAGGACCGAGAGAGGTAGTGAGTTTCCAGCACGCGAGTGGCTCTTCCAGGAAAATGCATTCGATTCTCGCAGGAGTTGTGGGTGGGAAATTGCTCGGGGTCTAATAATAATTTGGGGGTAGAGGAACTGAACTCCAGAGAACATGGTTCTTAAATTTAATGATGTTATCATTAGTTGGGAATTGCCGGTACTTATTCCCCCCTTTTTTTTTTTTTGTTGGGAATGGTGTTGAAATGCAGTGATGTCTTGGGGAGAGTATTGAAATATCAAAGATAATATCTCAATTTGGTGTAGGTATAGTCTTGACTTCTTTGGTTACAAAAGCTTTACCTTTGAAATGGCTTTAGTTGCTATAGCTTGGGTACTGTTTGAGCCTTAACTATCACAAATTAGCATTATACTTTATATCTTTGCATTTGTATGACCTCTGACAACCCACTCTTATTGACCAGCAAATAGGCTTATTTCCAAACCGTTTTAAGCCACATTTCCGATAGGAAAGACCCTTCTCATCCCACACAGTTCTTCCGGTTACCTAAGATTATAATTCCAAAAACTCACTCCCTTGAATATTTTCACTTTTTATCAAAAGACTGGGACAGACAAATTGTCTATTATTTATATATCTACGGGCAGTGAATAATGGAACCCCATGTCTTTATGTCTCATGTTCGTCCAGACTTTATAAGTATTGATGTGTTGTCCGAGTGTGAGTGATGGATAGAGGGACACACACTGGGACATGTAAATGGGGACTTCCCACTGTTTTTCTTAGTACCTAATATTTGTGGAGAGTAAGAGTATATTATATTATATAAAAAATGAGAGGTAACTATGATGAATATAATAACTATATAAGAAACGAATTTCTTGTTGTAGTATCAAAGATATATATACAATAGAGATTATTTCACTTCCTTTTTAACTTCCAATAAAACTCCCAAGGTATCCCCTAGTCTAGACTCTAAATTTCACCGCCTCTCCATAGATTTTGGTCTGCAGTTGTCAGGCAATTTGCCTTCCGCCAATTGATTTCTGCTTAGAGCCCTCATTCGTTTTTCCATTTTCCCCCGCAGTTTTCTGTTGTATTTTTAGTGATTTTCAATTATCTGTCAGTTGTTGTCATAGTCGGGTCATCGGCGAATGCTAATCAGAGAATCGGGGAACCGGGGAATCAGTGAATACACCGACTTGTGTCCACTTAGGAGGAGTCTCTCCCTCTCCCTCTCTCTGACCGTTATTAAGCACTTACTGGCCCCGCAAATGGCCGACAATTGTCGCTTGATTGGCCAATTTCCCTGGTCGGATCAGCGACTTTGAACGCGACTTCGACCCGCTTAACCATTTCATTTTATGGTCTTTCCTCCTACCTCCTTTTTTTCTGCCCGGTTCTCGGCCTTTATCTCTGGTTTCAGAGTAATCTTTTGTGTGTTTCTATTTTTATAAAAAGAAAACCCTCTTACTTGTGGCCAGCAGCCGGCACATCTGTGCGTCTTTTTGGCACACAGAAAAATGTGTATCAAATTTCATAAGCAAAAGTTGTTCATTATGTCAGAAAATCTAAAGAAAATTAAGGGATATACAGACTTTTTAGTAAAAAATAGGGATTTTATAAATATTATTTCCTAATTCAAGTGAAGAAAGAAGTGAAATGGGAAAATATTCTCCTTAAGTCAATCTTTCATGAATTACTCAAGACTCAATAGAGCTGGAAAAGTTATTTTTAAAACTTTATGAAACATTATAAAATAATCAAAAGATAGCTCCATTTTTTTTTGATTTTTCTTAGTGTATCGCTTAAGACCCGAAGCTTTGGCTCGTTGGCTTACTTTTTGCATGCGGCAATTTGATGAGCTGCTAATTAGCCGCTACGTCGACGGCGGCGCTGACTGCGGTTGCGGTTAGCTGGCCAAACACGAGCAACAATACTGTACAGTGAGCACTCTTAATAGTGAACTCTTTGTTACAAACATATTCAAAAACAACATAGTTTTAAAATTTGAAAGAAATTTTAATGTAATATTTTGGTTGTCAATGTATTTAACAATGGTTTTTGAAATTAAGAGTAAATCCAATTTTCTATAAATTTAATTTTCGTATTATTATATTATATTTTAAAGTATTACATTTTAAACATTTATTACGGAATAAATGACAAAAATATGTCATAATACTTTCTCAAACATTTTAAAATAAATAATCGCCTTCAATAAAAAACCTTTTATCGATTATAATAAGTTTTAAAATTCAAAAAAATGATCATGATTTGACTGTGATTTATTTTAGTTCATCCAATAGATCCTCCACTGTACTTTACTCCACTGCCCAGACCCCGAGAATATAGCGTGCTGAGGCTAATTCTGAATGAATCAGCACGAGCTCCCTGTAATTTGCACTTTGCCCGTCTCCATCCGTCTCCATTCCCCTCTCTGCCCCCCCTCTCTCTCTCTCTCTCTCTGACTTTATTATGCTTCTCCCACCCCCTTTTTTCTCTTTGTGCATTTTATTGCAGTGCAATTGTTGTTGGCAGAACAAAGAGGAACGGAAAAGTGATGGAATGTTTCACTTATCCGGTGTCGTTAGGGTTCGTGTATGGAAAAACTCGACTCCAAATTGCAGTGCTTAGGCAGCTTATGGATTGAGATCGATTAGCTTCACATCCATTTATGTTTATACAGTTAGAAAAAAATATCAAAGTAGTAGATGGAAAAATGAATAAAATATGAGTTTTAATAGAAAAACTAAGTACGGATGTTCTAGGGTTTTTACATTTAACTTATCGGAAGTAAATTTCTGGTAAACCAACTATATATAGAAATATAAAAATCTAAAAATATCGATTTTAATATTAAAATATCGATCGAGTCTATAATGGTGATATCAATTAAATGTTTTAATAATGGCTTGATATACCAGGCAAAATATCCACCGTCAAAATATTAATTTATACAGATATCGACTTTCGCCTTAACAATTGATTTTTTCGGCGTTATCCCGATAGCTTTTGTCATCCCTAGTCCAGGCATAATTTGAGCTTCTCTACACATTTTTTAGAGCTTGTTTTTTCGCCTCGGGCATTATCTATACGCCCAATCATTAATTTTACGCGATTTTTCCCGGCGCTCCTCCCCTGCTCTTAACCCAAAGCGCAGCATCTTAACCCACAGCTGGCGCACACATGTCGTCAGCAAATCGTTTGTGGGCATTGCCAATTTGTTGGTGGCTTCTTTATAGGCATATACATATATACATATTTATCCATATATATATTTGTGTATATATTATGGGGAGTGTATTTTTAAGGCGGCTGCATCTTCGCCGGCGGATGGTTGAACCCCATTGAACTCTTTTTCGTTTCAAGGGATACGAAAACAACAATAATGTGCAGAAAAGTGTGAAGAAAATGCGAAAAAGCGGCACAAGAACACTAAAAGAGAGAGGAGGAGAACTGAAACAATGGCAGAGGAGTATTGAAAAAATGCAATAAATTATCATAAATAAAAGTAAAACAAAAAACGAAGAGAAGAGAGGACTCAGGCTTGATGGGGTTCAAACTTGGGGTCGGATTTGTTTTTTCTTTATTTTTTTTCGGTTGGCCCGCTTTGAAAAATGTGTTACACCACAACAACGACAACAAAAACAACAAGGGAGATTTTTTACAAAGCTAGAAAAAAGTGATTCATCGAAGATAAACACAGATTTCGTGTAGTTTTCTGTTTTTGTTTCCGAGTCTCACACATTTTATGGTGTTTGTTTTAGCGTCAAAACAGAATTTATTCAAGACTAATCAATAAAATTTAACCACAAAAGCATTAAAAAGGAAACTACATTAAAAAGTGACAACAGAGAAATAAATAAAAGGATAATATAAATATTTTGCCAAGGTTTATGGAAGCAAAAAATGTTTTGAAAAGGTTTAAAGGCGAAAAAACCTATACTTTATTTAAATTTAAATTTAAGTAAAGCTAAAGAAATTTGTCATTTTAAAATATATACATTTTTCCTAATATTCAAAAGAAAAATGCATTTTATAAAATAAAGTCATAAAATATACCTCCATTTCCTTTTCTCATATCAAAATATTGCTCCATAAACATGGCCTTAAATATTATATTCCATAATTTTTAACCAACAATTTTATTAAAAATGTTTAGTGCCAAAATGGAAATCATTTAAACCCAACCAACTAAACCCTAAGAACCCAAAATAAATAATATATAAAAAGCACAAAACTGTAAAACAACGCACAAAATGTTGTAAGTTTCAAGGAAAATCACCCTGAGAAACCCAGTCCTACTGAACAGTGGGACAAAAGCGCACAAAAAGTGAACAAAAAATAAGCACAAAAACGAGTAAATCAACGAGGGAAACCCCAGAAGACTTCCTGGGAATTTTTAAGCGAATCAAAATGCCACGAAATCAGCTCCACGCTCTTCTCCGAGCTCTGCTGCAGTTGCTGCTGTTCGTCAGCATCGCAGAGCACTGTGCCACCGCCCTGCCCACCACATCCCAATCCTCGCCAGCTCCATTTACCGCACCGCCATCGTCGCCAGCCATCATTGCCACCTCTCCATCTTCCGATCGCAATCTGGCCGATCTAGTCAATATTAATAATAACAACAATCCGGAGACCGAGACAACCGGTTCCGGTTGGGAAACCCTTGAGACTGAATTGGGAAGTCCAGGAACCACGATGAAAAGCTCTACTTCCACGGGGAAAATCGCTGAGAAGGAGCCGTCCCTAATGAGCACTTCGGCCACCTCCATTGAGCAGCAGGATCAGCCGCCGGAAGTGCCCGCCACCACGTTGGCCTTTGCCAATGCAGTTCCGGTTCCGGTGGCCGGTGAAATGGGAAACGGAAATGGCAATGGCGGATCAGGAATGGCTTTCAACGATGCCACACCCCCGTATGCGGCAGTCGATGATAATTATGGTAAATAGAAGAAGATATTATATATTTCTAGGATGTGATGAGGGATATTTCATAGTTATTTTAATAAAGTTGTTTTAATTGAACCCTAACTGTACCTATTTCCATTTCCTTAAATATGCAACCCTTTTAGCCCCTCAATTTAATAATTCATACACTGAAGAACTTGCCCTGGGCCAGCCCCCAAAAAAAAATTCAATTCAAAAGAAGAAAACAAAAACAAGAAAGTTCGATGGGCCTTCGACAAGAATTGGCAATTATAGTTGCTCAACTAGGTTCATTGACACCGCAGAACTTTCACAACGACCCCCAACCCTTAACCCGTAACCCTTAACCCCACCCACACCCTTAACCCCCGCTCAAACAGTCCGAAGAACTTGTGTAGTTGCTCAGTTATTATCTGCTGAAGGAACAACAATAAAATACATAGATAAATCCAGCACAAGAACAACAGCAATTGCATACTTCAAGGCAATTAAGAGAGTTTTCATTTCCGGTTTGGCACGCAGCCCCCTCCCCCAATCCCCTTTTGAGGGGCGGGGCAGCGTCAACAACTCTGCCCCCGCCACTGCCCTTCGTGTAATATGGCAAAATTCTCACGCAAAACTTTTAGCTTTGGCCAAAATGAATTATTTAACATTGTTTTGGGCCGGGCTAAGTTGTTACACGGGGAGAAAAGTTTACTGGAACATTATTATATTATTAAATAAATTAAAAATCTAAATAAATATATATTTCTGAAGAGTTAAATAATTTTTAGGATTTTTATAAAAGAAATAACCAAAATGGTCAATATTTTAGAACAAATTTATAACAAATTTTCAAGATAATTAGTTAACTAAAATATTAGAAATTATCGTATAAGCTTTGATGGATTTTTTACCCACTGAAAGAAGCTATGAAAATACCTAAAAAAAAATAACTAATAATAGTAATAATAATAAACTTAATTAAGAACAAATATAAACACAAACGAAACACCTAAAAAACTCCCCATAATCCTACCTATCAATGGGTAAAATTTAACCCAATCCATTCGCAATTTTCGCAAACTTTTTTCCTTACTGCAATTACTACTATTTCTGGCTGCTATTTTTATTTTCCCCTCTAATTTTCTTGATGCCGAACCTGCCTCATGAAATATGTCCGGGGCATTGACAGGCAGCCGTCGGGCTGCTCGTTAAAACTTGGCCAGCGGGGTGCCAAGGCGGCAACAATTCATGGGAAGTGAGGCCATGTTTCACAGCCAAGCCACCAAGCCCCGCCTCCTCCCGGAAGGACTACACCAACCGAAAGGACACGCGATGCGCACACAGGACACAAAACAATTAACAACTTAACTTTTATGGGCCACAATTATTTGGTATTTTATTTGTTAAGCCGCACTGCCAACTATTTTTATGGGCATGTCATTAAATTGGAGCGCCGCTGTTGAAGGCTGCCTCAGCAGGTCTTAAATTGGCCTTAAGACCAATTTTTGGCTCACTAGAATTTGCATTAACGAAGTTTTCATGGTTAAATTCGCGTGTGCTTAAGCTCAGACTGACAGACTGCAAAGTTGCAGGACATTCTCTTCGAAGCCCGGCCAAACCTGATTTGCTGGCCACACGCCAAACCCGAATTAGGTCTGCAGTCTTTAAAGGCAGGTGCTGGGCGACCACGCCCCCTCAAATTAATAAGAAAAAATCTGGGACACACAAAGGGAGTGGTCATAATGGGGTTGCAAATAAAATAAGTTACTTGTGTGGTAAGTGGACCAAGGTCCTTGCGTTGATTCATAACAGGAATCGGGGTTAAATGCAAGCTAGGTAGGAGGCTACCAAAATATATCTGAGATATTAGGAAATATATTTAAAAAGGAGTTCTTTTACTAAAAAAAATTTCTCAATATTATTTTAATATGTATATATTTTATATTATTATATATTATTATATTATTATATTTTTTAGTCAGTAATCCCTAAATATATTAAATAAATAAGCTTGGGTGCCAACCAATAATACCTTGTTTCAACTCCTGTAAAAGCAAGGCACATAATTCTTATTATTTTAAGAAAATGATAAACAATATTAATTTTTCAAGTGATTACTTATATTTTTAAAAACAAAAACCCAAACTTAGTTCAACTTAAACTACGAGCAATATAGAATGACTTAATAAATAAACACCTTGAGCTTATAAATCTAAAAAATAAATATAGTTAGTTTTACCCTAGAACCTAATAGAATTTCGCAGGAAAAAAACTCGAAAAAGCCTCAACAGTCATAAATAACCTGCTTAAGCCACTTTAAAATTCAGTTCACCAGCTTATTAACACGTCCAGTCAACTAGCTCAGACAATCATAAATTAAATAAAATTTTTTCAACCTTATTTGAATGCTTGGCTGCTCTCGTCAGTAATTACTGTTTCAGTCAAACGAATTCATTACTTTTTTCGCCAGAAAATTCGTTTATATAGAAATATGTACATATACGCTGGAAAATTTAAATAATTGCCAGACAGCAGTGAACTTGTGATCGCTTCAATTAATAAAGCAATCAATGGCTTGGCTCGGAAGCGCGGAACCCTTAAACATTTCCTAGTAATTACACGGCCAAAGTTTAGAGTTTTTTTTCGTAAACTCATCTTGGACGAAACACTTTAATTAATAAACCTGCTGAATCAACATTTTCACAAATCATTTTTTGGCACCACCCGCTGCTGCCGGCGATGCCTGTGATATTTCCAGCGAGTCATTAGTTTAATTAATTGTTTTGCCACAACTTTTGTGCAGCCAGAAGTGCCACAAGCAGCGAGGGTGTTGAGTTAATTTTTTGTAAATTCATTTTCCCTTTCAAGACCCAGCTACCAACTGAGAGCTGTCACAAATTTTTGGAGAGCAACACTTTCGGCGCCGCCGAGCGTTGAAAAGTGCAGTTCATCAAGTGGCAACACTCGAGCACTTTTCGAGGGCGGAAAATCGTGGGAATTTGCCTTCGTATCTGTCAGATACGTACTTGCAGCTGGCAGGCGGCAGTGTGACAAACAGCAGTTGACAAACAACTTTGACAACCGAGAAAATGTCTCTGAAAAAATCCGAATTAATAGCCGGAGACCAAAAATGAATGAGCAATGAATTGCAGACAGTAAAAGGAATACAACTGTTGGAGTGCCAGTGATATCGGTGATATTTATGGCTTATTTGCAAATGTATTATGTGCTTAAATGGAGAAGATTTTTGTAAATATGATAATAAATGAGTCACAAGCTCAAATAAATCAATAAAATGAAACAATTTTATGTAGACATTTAGTAAATATTTAT
Organism: Drosophila seguyi; assembly: GCA_008042675.1. Lineage (NCBI taxonomy): Eukaryota > Metazoa > Arthropoda > Insecta > Diptera > Drosophilidae > Drosophila > Drosophila seguyi. Next base: position 25,424 of record VNJU01007917.1, read on the forward strand.
ATGATTCAAGTTTTTCAATCAAAAATAAAACAAAAATAAAATCAGTTTTCCTTTGAAAAATCATAAAGCATTTCTAAATATATTTCCCGTTTAAAACTCGCTACAAAATTGATGTCTATTTAAATAAATTACCTTATAAAAATTTAATTATTTATTTTAAACTCCAATACACTGATTTTAAATGATTAAAACCAACAGAAAATGTAAATATCGATGCTATAAACAACAAATTTTGCGGCTCCTTCCCAGAACTTTCCCTTACTTTTCTGTTCTGATTAGAGGACCCAAAAATAGTGTTTTTCTCGCACTCGACTTGACCAGAAACCGCAACGCAAACACTTTGAACTTAAATATTCAGCTCGCCACTCGAAGTTTTTGCCAAGAAGCAAACTGGCCAGTGTGTCCCTGATCTTTGGCTATATTATAGCTCCACTCAAAGTCCGAAAGTCCCAAAGTCGGACATGTTGCAGGCGCGCCAGGAAGTTGCTAATACAAATTGGCACAACTTTTGGCTTGTCAACGGCAAAAACAGGCAACTTTGCAACGTACTCTTGTATTTTGACAAATGATTTGCCTCTCTGCCCAAGAAAAAGCCGAAAAACAAAAAACCCACTGAGAAAGTCTTCAGAACTATGAGTAAAAATAAAATGAAAATAAAACCGAGAGAAACTTTGATTTTGAACTTTATCCGGATCCGGAGGAAAGTTTCCCTCCATTCGATCCATAGAAATGTTCACAGGACACTGAGTTATGAACATGACTTGTCAAGAAATACATTAAAAGTGCAAAGTAGTGAAGGCTCCGCAGGAGGATGAAAACAATCATTTAGTAGCCAGCAAATTTGGTCCAGCCAAAAAAGCATAAATCATTGAACTTTTTACAGCTCCCCCACTCCTAGAGAGAGAGAAAGGCGAACAGCCATCAATCATTTAGCTGGCTTTGCTGCTGTCTTGATTTTAATTTGCAACAGGACTTTTCTTGCGAAAAGGAGCGTGCTCAAGGCGTCGCTTTTTCCACGTTTCAAAAATGATAAGCCAGCTGACTAGACTTCCCAACAAGTACTCGAGTATGTTGTCTTCCACGGGGGAAAAGATGGTTTCCTCTGAGCTGCGCTTTTCCACGGCCCATCACTCGGTGGGGTCTTCCTCTTACACAAATATGCGTGTATTGTCTACTTATCAGCTGCAATGCACTGAGACTAATTTATGGAGGAGATCCTGCAAGGACTTCAGTAACCAGAGAGGGATGAGAATATGAGCCAGACAGGTTACTCTTATAACCTGCATTTTTGTATACTCTTTCGGGACATTAAATATAGAAATTAGGCCTGAAAAATATATTTAAAAAATAAAGGAGATAATTTTTATACAAAAATATAAGCTGCCAAGTTGGATAGAAAATATTTTACAGAATGGAAAGCAATGTAAGCCAGGGAAATTATTATATTTAATTATTAATTTAAAGAAATATATGAAATATATTTTATATTAATTCTAATTTCCATTTTTAAAAGGTTATTTAGAGCTTAATTTTATTATTTAATTATCATAATTTATTTCAATTAACAGCTTCTGTTTAATAAAGACATCTACTGTGATTACCTCAAATATATTGAACTTCTCACTACCCTCTCCCATCTCCTAGAAAATAAAAACATTTTGATAGATGGCCTCTGTGTCAGGGCAAACAAAAAAAAAACTCAAATCAGAATCAAGAACACAGATAAGCCCTTTTTTTGTTGTTGCTGCTGGGGAATATTTTCTGCTTTTTATGGCTCAACCACGTGCCAACCCGCATTTAGACACACCCACTCTGAATAAAAAAAAAAAAAGCCGGCAGATAGAAAAATGTTGCTCCTGCCTCGGCGACAACTTCCGCCTAACTGCACTTCAACATGTCAATTTTTCTTGTGCAGAAAAAAGCTCAAGCCCAGCCCCAACCCTCAACCAACCCTCGCCCCCCAAAAACGCCTACGAAAAATGCCATTCAAGGGGAAAACTCACAGCTCAACTTACAAGAGTGTGTGTGTGTGTTTGTTCTGGCATTTTTCCACTCCACGCCAAGTCACTTGTCATGGAGGAGGCCTTTTGTCTGCCAGAGAACCCACACCCAACCCCCTTGCGAGGCGAAGCGGCGCTTTAAATCATAAACACCTTGTTAGTGCAACAACTCGACACTTTGAACGTGACATTGATGCCTGTTTTTTGTGTCCCCGATCCCAAGAACCCGAACCCGAAACAGTTTCCGTGTCTCAAGCATCAAAAAACAAGCGAACTCCGGAGCCGGAAGGTTGGCTCTTTTGAGTGGGGGGCTGCGGCGCCTGGATGTGGTTACCCCAATGGTGCTTCCATGTGCAACTTCCTGCCGATAACCTCTTGCTCACATGCCACAATATATATAGCCTTATCGCTCCGCTCTTGGCCATGGAGCAGGCAAAGGCAAATGCAGGCATCAGCAGCCAGGAGCCAGCAGAGTCATGGCCAGAATCTCGCCCTTAATTAGCCATCGTTGCCTCGTGGGGGCTTAAGACCAAAGGCGGCCTTAAAGTGGAAGTTAGGGAAAATTTTGAGCTGGAAATTCAGAAATTGTGGCATTTTCTGTGAGTTTAATTTTCAGTTTAGCTTAAATGAACTTACAGAGAATAATTTGGACACCAAAAAGTATGCAATGATAAGTCAACGACACTAGATTCGTCTCTGGCTTACTTTAAACCGTCATATCAAATATTTAGTTTCAAGATTCGCAACAGTATTTTCTCTTATAATCAAAGTTTTCCAATTTTGAATATCTCAACACTTACATTTATGGAAAATATTTATTTTAACGAGTCCAAAAGTATGTTATTTTTAACATTCTGGAGAAATGTTTAGCAAAACCCTTTCTTTAATTATAACAGTTTTAAAATTTCCAAATTTTAAAGAGCTTAAAAGTTTTAAGAGTCAATCAGTTAATTTTATAATCTTTCCATGATAAACTTATTTATCTAAGAATAACTATTTTTTTCCTAGTGATATAACCCCCGTTTGCTTTAACCCTTCGGGAAACACACACGCACAAATAATCTGGCTTTGACCCGAAAATAGACACATGTCAAAGGTTCTCAAACGTTTGCAAATTAGTGAACATTACAGTTGCTCTATAAAAATCCCATTCAAAAGGGTCATCGGTGGATTTCAACTGACAACTCGAGTGGCAAAAGCACTTTGAAATATATATATATAATATATATATATAGATATACTGTTTGTCGTTTGTCAGAATCAGTTTTAAGTTGTGTGTGTTGGCCCCCCTTGAAGTGTGTCAGTTTTGTAGCTGGTCTGCCCTTTGTTTTGTGCATTTGACAGTAAAGCTTTGTGTTTAAATAGAGCCGAAAGGCATTCTAGTCCCAAGATATGCCATTTATGGCAATGACATCGCTTTAATCAAAATGTCGGTTCGATTAACGTAAATTATATGCCATTTAAGTTGGGTTCAAAGTACGTTTAATTGAAGAAGTAAGTCGCAAGGAAATAAAAGAAAATAATTCAAAGTTATTAAATTAGTAATTAAATAAATAAGGAAATATATTTCTTGTACATAAAATTACTAATTTATTTCGAAAGCTAACAAAACATATTTTAAAGTGCGTTATAGGATGTCTTTAAATATAAATTTTATAAAAACTACCTAATTTTTAAAGACCCTTCTCCTTGAAGGAGATCAAAGTTCAAAAAGGTACGCGTACACACACACAGCACACATACTCCGCTGCTCATATGCCCATGTGTGTATGCATTCAAAATGGCTGCCGCGTTACTTCCGCTAAGTGATGGCGGAGCCTTTTGGTCCATTCAGTGTTTGCTCTTGGCCATCAAAGCTTTCGGGGGACAAAACTTTTCAGCATTCTTTTTTATTATTTTTCTCACAGCTCGTTGTCGTTGCTGTTTTCTCCTCTTTTTTCGGTCTTTATTTCGCATAATTTTTGTGCCTTTGTGGAGCCTTTGACGCCTTTTGAAAGGCAGTCACCTGGGTTTTCTACCTTTTTTTTGTGTGTGTGCGAGTGTGTGTGTATTCTCTAATTGTTTGTTTGTGTGCATGTCTCTCTTTCCGTGTTTTCCCAGCTTTTGTTTAGTTTTTACGTCTGGACGAAATCCGTAAAGCAGCTCGTAAAGTTAAGCAACAACAATAAAGTACGAAGAGCAACAACTAAATAAGGCATAGGGCTAACAACAATAGCTGACAGGCGCCCTTTCTGCTTTTATATATATATATTATTATTTACGAACAGAGAGAAACAAAGTTGAAGTTCTAATAAAATTATAGTAGTAGATTAAAAAGCAAGCTTAAAATATTTATTAATAATTTTGTGTATCTATACCTATAAAAAAATAAATTCTCAAATATTTAATTAATAAAATAATTTATACAGAAAAAAAGAGGCTTTTCTAAAACCTTCTCCTAGTTTTTCAGTGTACTGTTCAAGCTGTTTGTTGTTTTTATATATATTTTTTTCGAGGCTCAGACAACTTAATGCTATTTGCTCTACACACACACACACACTAACTCACTCACACACCTTGCCGCCCCTTTGAAGGATCCTCAAGCTGCCGCCTTTTGTTTGCAGTTTTTAACAACTTAAGCACGTCGTCGTCGGTATTGGTTTTTCCAAGGCTGTACTCCTTTTTTACACCAGATTTTTCCCCTCAACTCCGCCCCACGGGGAGTATGTATTTCCTAGTTACATCTATATTTTTTCTACTTCCTGCCTTCGCCTTTGTGAAAATAATCACGCGCGCGCTTTGAGTGTTCGCCCCTCTTAGTTTTCCCAGGCTTTGCGGATTTTCCTTTGCTTTTTCACACTTGGTTACTTCCGGCGCCTGAGCCTGAGCAAATAGTGAGTGCAAAAAAAAAACGTATCTATTGTTTTCTTTTAATTTGGACCAGGACTTGTCAAATGTTGAGACGGCAAAAGAAAAGGGTTGCAAAAACTGAATGTCTTCCATGAGTGTTGCCAGAAAAAAAAGCGTAAGCCTTGGGTTTATATTCAGATAGATCAATTTATAAAGAAATTATAACTTATTTCCTAACCCAAACTGAATAAATACATACATATGTATATATAATATAAACTACCAATTAAAATAAATTATTTCTTCAACTCTACTTTTCTGGATTAACTTTTCCCACCTTAACTAGCTTTCTTTGCATCTCGTCAATCATTCTGCGGCTGATTGATTTCGGCTCTCATTTCAGTCTCAATTATTTATGTAATATTTGCCAAACAAAAACCAATCAACGGCACTTAGTGGAGGGCTTCTCCCCGCACACCTCTTCACCTGCTCACCTGCTCGGCTGAATTGCCAGCTGTCTTCTGCGAGTGGCAAACCTATTAACTTTTCTCCCCTCCTTTCTCTATATTCGCCTGAAAGGACATTTATCGTTAGGTGTGTGTGTGTGTGTAGCACTTTGTTGCTTAATTGATTTTAATACAACTACACCGTCGCCGCACTTGGTCCTCTCGAGTGAGTTGTTCGCTTTCATAGTTCGAGTTCGAGTCTATAAATTGGCTTTTCCTTTCCCTTTCCCAATTTCTCTCCTTTTTTTTCTGCAGATGCAGCAGCAGCTGCCTGTCCATTTCCCATTTCCATTTTGTGTTTGCAATTGCAAAGAGCAGAGCCCAGGCCAAGGATGAAGTACAAGAAGGAGGAATCGAAGTAGGAGTAGCAGGGAAAGGAGTGGCAGTGAAAGAGAACAGAAGAGGCAAAGAAAGTAGAAATGCCATTTATTGAATTGTATAAATTTCTATACATTGACAGCGGACTGTTTATTCTGTTCAGCCAAGTGTTCATGTGTGGGTTGCCTCTTTTTCTTACTTGTTTACACTAAAAGAAAGCTTGGGTGTTTTCTTGCATTTCTAATTAGTAGTTTTAATCGAAAATATTAAGAAACTGTTTACAATTTTGTATAGTTAAAGGACGAACTAAAAAAACTTCTAGTTAGAAATAAAATCACTTAAAATTGTGGCTAAAAATATGCTATAAATGTAAGAAATAATAACAATAAGTTTACAATATCATTGCATACTTTTAGGTTATATATTTATATTATTTTCATAGTCAAAGCATATTAAAATCTTCTGTTAAGATGCCTTAAAATGTAGAATAGAAATTAATTTAAACAATAAGTAAATTCCAGCCTAAATAGGCCTTGGAAGATGTTAAATATTTTTTTGCGCCTGCTTGAAAGTATGCAACTTTACATTTATGTAAAATTAATACCTATTTTAGTTCCCGTAAATTCTTTCAGTGCTCGAGGCATACAAGTGTGGGTGTTTTGTTAAGCTTTATCGCATTTGCATGGCAAAAGTCTTCGGTCGGGAGTTGGGGTCAAGTGGCCGTTGCCTCGGCCCTCGGGTCACTCATTTGTTCTTTTGATTGCAGAACGCTTTTTGCTCGTTTGGCCGGGTCGGGACGGTCGGGCGGTCTTTTGTTGTATTAGTAAAATAAATTACCATTTAGTGCTTTTTGCCACTTGCACATACACACACACAGAGAGATGCCCAGGCAACCCCTTTGGCTGTCACACATGGTCGAGTGTGTTGTCCTTTGGCTTGCAAATGAAATTATTGCCAGGGCTTTTGCATCCGCTGCTGGTTTTGCTGGATTATAAGCCACCATCAGTGAGGAGAGCAGCTGTGTGGGTGTATCTGTGTGTGAGTCTCCGGGTGTGTGTGTATTTTGAGCTGCCCCACAGTGCAGGCCATAATAAATTGCTAGCAATCGCATTTCCGTTTCTTTA